>PVLC010007022.1:0-65697 GCA_004027655.1 Graphiurus murinus | reverse complement strand
AAAAAAAAAAAAAAAAAAAAAAAAAAAAAAAAAAAAAAAAAAAAAAAAAAAAAAAAAAAAAAAAAATCATATTACCAGCCGGGCGTGGTGGCGCACGCTTGTAATCCCAGCATTCGGGAGGCTGAGACCGGAGGATCTGGGTTCACGGCCAGCCTGAGCTACTTAGTGAGGCACTCCGCAACTTAGTGAGACCCGGTTTCAAAATAAAGAATTTTAAAAAATAGGGCTGGGGGTATAGCTCGAAGGTAGAATGCCCCTGAGTTCAAGCCCTAGTACCGCAAAAAAAAAAAAAAAAAAAAAAAAAAAAAAAAAAAAAAAAAAAAAAGAAAAGAAAAAAGAAAAATCATATTACCAGTTCATTTATTGAATATAACATCACAATAACATACTGTACCTTAAATAAGTGGGAATTTGTTTAAAATTGACCCAGCCTATGATTCCAGGGCTGACACTATAGATACAGGCTCTTTCCAATTTGTTATTCTGCAATCTCCAACATATAGATTCCCTCTTATTGTCAGGAATGGTTGCTTTGGTTCCTAGCCTCATAAATGAGTACTTGAACAGAGAAGAGAGAGCAAGAAAATAGAGTGTATATCTGTCCCCTTCAAGAACAGAGCCCAGGAATGGTATTCTTTGCATAGTTTCACATTGTATTGGTTGAAACTTAATGTAACACCACATATAACATCAAATAATAGGGAGTGAATTCCTCATTTGGGTAGTCATGATGTATTGAGAGTTCCAGTACAAAACAAGAAGAGGTATAGAAAGTGAGTACTAATTAGCATTACCTGTTTTAATCACCTTTTCATCTACCTGAAAGTAGGAAATATGGGCAACCTGCCTTTCATTATAAGCAAGGTAATAAAAGCAGTGTCATGAACCAAATCTACCAAATATCAGTTTTCTTCTCTTCTCTGTTTGGGACTTATATTTTGGGTATAAGCTTAACAAAGTCTTTTAAATTTTGTGGTTACACTTAGAGATAAGAAATAGCTCTAAAATTTTAGATGTCCAATAATTGAGTCATTTCTCTTTATCCCCATCTCTGCTACATTTGACTTCCTGATCAAAATACAACTAACCCTATATAATATACTAAAGGATTATGATAGACTAATCCATGGGTTCTGTGGTCACAGCCATTAGGAACTAGCCAAGGCTCATGGCATACCACACTCAATTACCAACACAGCGATATATTTCTAAGTGGCCTCCATTCCCTTCTTGAAGATTCTGTAAACAGTCTAAAGGTGAAACTGAGGGATACTTTTCTCATTACCTCTCTGACTCAACTCAAATAACAATGAATACTGAAACTATAATTCAGTAGAGATGTTGCACATTTCTACCTTTCTTCAGCAATTTATTACCCATGACCATGTGAGAACATTTTCAGGTAACACATGAATAAGTAAATAATATACAAACTCCCTTAAGTTTGTTCCTGGGATTACAATTAGTAATAGTTTCATAGTTTGTGAATGGAGCATCTGGTCTCCTTGTCAAGGAGATTGAACAATGAACACCACAGATTTTCTTTCTGTGTGCAATCCCACTGATAGAGCTGCCTCCAGGCCTTCTGAGATCCCATGTCAGTAATAATTTGCAGGTATGAAAAGATTTTTCCTATTACTCCTTGAACAAGGTAAGAGACAAGTAGCTGTCTTCAGATTTCAGCATCCATGGTTTCTCTGGCTACTGACTTTTTGACAATTTGTCCAAGTGTCATGCTACTACTGACAAGTCAAATTGATGAGAAATTCAGAGACCCAGGCACAGTTTTTATCTAAGTGCTCGTAAATGTGCTGGCAGCAAATCCCCAATTCACTGTCATTCATGAAACAGGTCAGATGAGTGAGGAAAGGCAAAAAACTAGGAATAATCTATTGTCATACTCTATGGGGAATTTACATCCCATAGTTCCAGAGAGGTGTGGCAAAAGTGACACTTGTATGTGGCAGTATCTGCCTATCTCTTCTTGATAATCTAGTGCCTCAAGAATGCTCTCCTCATTCTTTTTTTTTTTTTTTTTGCGGTACTGGGGATTGAACTCAGGGGAATTCTACCTCTGAGCTATATCCCCAGCCCTATTTTTTATTCTTTATTTTGAAACCGAGTCTCACTAAGTTGCAGAGTGCCTCACTAGGTAGCTGAGGCTGACCTCGAACCGGAATCCTCCTGTCTCACCCTCCCAAATGCTGGGATTATAAATGTGTGCCACCACGCCCAGCTTTATTCTTTATTTTAAACAGGGTCTCACTAAGTTGCGGAGTGCCTCACTAGATAGCTGAGGCTGGCCGCGAACCCGGATCCTCCGGTCTCAGCCTCCCGAATGCTGGGATTACAGGCGTGCACTACCACGCCCGGCTTCCTCATTCATTTTTAAAACTCATCACAAACCAGATTATATGAAGCATTCCTTTTCTTATGCTATTCCAGATGCCTGAAAGGCTCCAGCCACAATCTGAAAGTTAAAATAAAGAGCCTCATTTGAAATGGATACACCATCAACCTAGACTGAAATCCCTAAAATCAAACTATTAAGTACAGAGAGTATTCTACCCTGAAATCAGACTGTATTGGGTGTTAGTTTCTACTGTATTCTCTTTCTCTTTCTTTTACTTTGAATTCTCTTCCAGGGACCCAAAATAAGCTACAGACATTGTCAGAAAATAGAAGCTGTCTTGATAACCTTTTGAAAAGCCCTCAAGCAAAGAAAGAGTACCCAGTGAGCACCATCTGTGAGACAGACTCCTTCCTTGGGAGAGTGAGGATGGGTCACAAACCTCTGTAGAGCCATCTAGGTGCCAGGAATTTGCAGGAGTTGCAGATAGTCAAGCCAGCTATATAGTCTGTCTATATTAATTGTTCTGCAATGATACTCCTATAATAATGCTTTGCTATTTTGTTATACATTCTTCTACTATCCTAGACTCCCCACACTTTGTAACATCATCCTCTATATATCTTGCCTTTCACTCTATCTGGGCCACTTATTCCCTTCGTAGCCTCCATAATGAGTAAATTACCACCAATGTCAGACACCATGCACATGGCCCATTCTAACACCTCTCCATAGTGACGCGTCAATTCTTCATGGATTTCAGAATATCCAGAGGGAATGGAAGAGCTGAATCAGGTATGGTAACTTGGAACCGGACAGTAAATGAGAAAATAGTGCTTCATTTGATATGAAATATATCAGACATAGTATACCTAAAGGGATTGAAATTAAAGTTTCCACTGCTGCGTAGAAATGAAAGCTCATAGAAGAAACTAAATTCTGTGGGAATAATAGAGTTCTAGCTCAGTGCACACCTGTTTTGTGAGTACTATTTATTTATGCTATAAATTAGACTGCATATATAAATACATATGCTATATATTTCTTAACTATTAATAAATTAGCTAATGAGGCGGGCGTGGTGGTGCACGCTTGTAATCCCAGCATTTGGGAGGCTGAGACCAGAGGATCCGAGTTTGCAGCCAGCCTCAGCTACCTAGTGAGGCACTGCAACTTAGTGAGACCTGGTTTCAAAATAAAGAATAAGAATAGGGCTGGGGGTGTAGCTCGGAGGTAGAATGCCCCTGAGTTCAATCCGCAGTACCGCAAATAAATAAATAAATAAATTAGCTAATCAGACTAACTAATCCACATGCCCAACTACCCTCTGTAACAGCTACTGACTCACATACCAACTGTATTAAGTCTAATGCTCAATTTTCACTTCTTAATTTACTTGATTTATCATAATTTTTTACTTGGTTTATCCTTCCCTTCTCTTTAATATATTTTCTCCATGCGGTTTCTTAAATATTATGTATATTTTGGTTTTTTTCTTGGAACTCTTCGCTTACCCACCAACATTATTCCCTTTGGTAATTTTATACAATCTCATGATTTAAAACCCATGTGTGGGTCAATAATTCACACCATCATATTTCAGATCAGTTTTCAGTCCTGATCCATATAATATTCTGTTCAACTGTGTCTGTTAAGCAGCTCACTTATGAGTCTACTGGGCATCTCAAACATAGTGGATCCAAAATTAAACTCTATCCTTCCTTCCCAAAATCCTTCTGCAGCCTTACCCATCCTGGCAGAAATCTTTTTTCTTTCCTCTCTCTTTTATTCTTTATTCTTTTTTTTTTCTTTCTTGGTGGAGGTGGGGGCAGGAGGGCAAAGGCTCCTAGGGATCGAGCCCAGGAACATTCTACCACTGAGCTATACCCCCAGCCATTTTTATTTTTTATTGTGAAACAGGGTCTTGCAAGTGGCAATTTAGCAAGACCCTCAAACCTAAAATCCTCATTTCTCAGCTTCCCAACTACAGGGATTATAGGCATGTACCACTATGCCCAACTGATATACCTTCTTACTTAATGATTTAGTTATTAAATTGGCTAGGAAGCCGGGCATGGTGGCACATGTTTGTAATCCCAGTACTTGGGAGGCTGAGATAGGAGGATCACAGATTCGAGGACAGCCTCAGCAAGTAGTGAGACTCTCATCAAACTAGTTAGACTCTGTTTCCAAATGAGAAACAAAATCGGGCTGGGGGTGTAACTCAAGGTAGAATGCCTCTGGGCTCAATCCCCAGTACCACAGAAAAAAAAGGAGGGGGGCTAGGATATAGCTCAGTAGTAAAGCACTTACTGTGCATGCATTAGACCCTAGGTTCAATCCCCAGTACAAAAAAAAAAAAAGAAAAGATAATATACAAAATAATTATTTAAAATCATAAAATGTATTTCCATTAGCCTGACCTTAGAAATAATGCATTACTTATTTAATAGTCAGAATGCTATGTTTACATATTTTCAGGAGATTAAAACATTATATTTCACTTATTTACTATTTTATTTTACTCTACAGTTAAAATGAACTGTTAGAAATTTTCATGGTGAAGAAGGACAGATTCTGAACTCCCAAAGACTTACCCACATTAGAGGTACATACCACATATCCTTGGATTAAAAGGCATAGTTTTGTATTCTAATCATTTTTAATTAGAATGATGCAACATCAACAAATATTTATCTAGGATTCAAGAGTTGAATAGGCACATTTAATTTTTGTCATTCTTTCCCAGGTAATCAATGCAGATTAGACTTAATAACAAATACTAATTGAATACTACTTATAACTTCCAGAAATTAAAATTAAACAAAGATCATTTTGTTTTTAATTGAGGAATGAGGAAGAAGAGTCAGAAATCTCTCTGTGGGATAAAAGCTGTGTGGAGAAAGGAACAGGCCTGTGTAGGAGCAAGTGTGGTTCACAATTGTGTGTTTAACCTTATAGAGATACCTGTTTTCAGAGCAATTTCAAATGCAAATGAATGTGGACTATAAGTTATCATTTAAATTAAATAATATTTCATTAGAATTTTTATATCCTCTTTTGGCAATGTGACAAGGCTATGACACGAATGAAAGGAAATAAAAATTCCTCTACAGAAGGCAGCCAAAGAAACCTTCTTTGCTTTGGAGTGTACTCATTTGGCTTACAATTTCTATTATGTCTCTGTTTTAACATTGCATTTGAACTTCATCTTATTAAGTTCATTTACATCAGTATGAAAGTCAGTGTAATAATAGAATAAATTATTTTGAAATTAATGTTAAAATACTAAAGACTCCAAGGCAGCTTTGATGATTAAAGTTGATTATAATAGCTAAATGTTGACAATATAATATATTCTTCAATTATTTCTCTGAATATTGCATCTCATGATACATTTCTTCGACTTCTTGTGTTATTCTTTGAATTTAAAAAGGCATCTCTGAATATATAACCAAAGTCATAGTTTCTACAAAGCAAAAGTATAGTAAAGTCAACAAATTAATTAATGTGGACATCTAAATAATTTAGGAACTCAAAAATAGATGCTACATTTTCACTTATGGGATATTGAAGAATAAATATGTAGAAAATAGAATAATTTTGTCAAGCTATCTAATTTAAAATATCACCAAATTCAGGAATTATTTATGTATAATCTTCATTCCAGAGGCTGAGGATGGGTGGTAAAAGAAGATCATATTTAATATTGATGCACTAACTATACAGCATAAATCTGTTTACTTTTTCAACCATATTCAGTAGATGATAAAGGTAAAGTGCATTCTCTTACAGATCCAGGAAATCTGTACCTGAGAATTTATCACACTAATTAATGAAGATGAGCACATGGGATTATAGAAACACACATTTTCATTGAGTATCCCCAACTGAGAGAGTCAAGGAAGTGTTCATGTTATGCATAGAAGAATCATATAAAGTAAGCAAATGGACAGTAATTTTAGGTAAAAAGTTTAGACGTGGTCAGAGCTCTGCTTATTTATTAGCTTCTAGGAACACCAGTTCCTCCATCATGTAGAATGGGTGCAGGACTGAGTAAAGCCATGCAGCCAGAGACATCTTGAAGAAAGATAGTTCCTGAAGGGCTTGAGATACATGATCTTAGCTATGATCTCAACTGGCTAAAAGATTTAGACATGAGAATAACATAAATATGCTACATTTACAAAGATAGCTTTAAGTAGTTTGGAAAATCTTACTGATCATTGCTGTCCAGTAGAAATTTTGTGAGATGAACTGAACTATCCTATATCTTCACTATTATTATGGTAGCCACTAACTATGTGTGGCTATTTACACTGGAAATGTGGACAGTGCTACCAAGAAATTGAATGTAATACATGTAAATCTAATTAATTCCAATTCAGTCACCACATTTGGCTGGTAGATACTGTTTTGAACAGTACCATTGTACTTTATTCAAAGTTGAAACAGTATGGGTAAGGAGGCAGTTGAGAAATTCAAGCTTTCCTATATGCATTTTCATTTGCTATTAAATCCTAAGTACAAAATTTAAAGAAAGAATATTTTGTCTGGTGATGGTACCTATTTTACCATGCTCTCTCTTATCTCTGAAAAAAACCTTCTATTCTTAAGCCAGTCATAACTCTTGAGAGTGGAGGCCCTGATAATATAGAAAAAAATGTATTGGATCGTCATCACCTGGGGCTTGGAATTCAACCCAAGTATGACTTTTACCATGCACTGATGGATGGATAAGTGCTCTGAAGAGTCAACTAACAGATTAATTTAACATTCAGGTTTTAACTCATTTAAATATATGTTGAGCACCTGGCTATATACTGTTTAGATTCTGGCTACATTCTGGAAATCAATGTGTGAATGTGCCTGAAGTCCATGCGTTCGCAATCTATTAAGGTAGTAGGTGAAGAAACAACAGTCAGAATCCATGGAATTATATATAGTAATTGGCAGTTTAAATAAAATGATCATCAGATCTGAAATATGAAAGTGTTTTATTCTGCAAGAATTGGTGAAGAAAGACGAATTTGAAGATGACTGTAGAAGTGAGAAAAATTTTCAGGGTAAACTCACAGAAGGAGATGAGGCAGTGGGTTTGAGGGTGGTAGGTGTGTAAGAGTGGTAGGGAAAGGGAGAGCACTCTGGAGCTAAAACAGCATGACAAAGGCATTCATATATGAAAATTAATTATTGTTTCAAAAACTGAATATTAATTCTGATGCCTGGAAAATGGAATTATACCTAGAGTGGCAGCTAAGAACCATATTACACTGAGTGGAAATAACCAGTGGTAAAAGATTTTCTCTTTTTTTTAAGAAATAATATAACTTGGTCAAACTAATATTTTTAGGAGAACTGGCAAATGATAAATGATGAATATTGAAATAGGACACATGAGCTTGAATCTTGTTGGATAGACTTCTGAGATGCTAAAGTTTGTAAAAATGGAATGTTAAGGTCCAAGGTCACAAAATCTTTCCAGTCTCAAACAGCCTGTAAACTTTATTAAAAATGAAAATGGTTGCTTCTGGCTCATCATCTCCTTAAGCACCCACCCAACCTTTCCATAATTTAAAACTCTGCAGCTCTCTATACACTAGCTATAGATTGACAAGTCTTAGAGACCCATTAGATACATGGGTAAAAGATGCTAGACAAAACAAGGATGATTGCAGAAGGTTTGTGTCCAGAGACTGTGGAAGCTGATTCGATTAATGAGATAAGGAAGATATAGAAAGAGCTGAGGATTAGGAGGATGGTAATAGATTCTGAGCCATTCCTGCTCCCAGCCACTGTTTATCTTTTTATTGAGTGACAGTAAGGATTACTCACCCAGTTACAAAATGCCCTGCAGCTCTGGTGAGTTTAATCTTCATGAGGCGATTACTGTTACTGTACATCTGTCTGGCTGGAAATCACTATCTGTCCTATCTTACAGCAGCTTTGAGCTGCATGGGAGAAATTGTTTAGGCACACAGTAGTTTATTTGTACAAAAAAAAATACTTTAGCAGACATGACAGAGCCAGTTTAACTTCGAGGTTTTCTTTCCAAGCCACTTTGCTCCAAGAAAGTATGTATAAATCAGTTAATAGCCCGTGAGTCTCTTGCAGAAATGGAAAATGCACTAAGGATAGAATTTTTCACAGGGAAAAGGAAGAACTAAGTGTACACTGAGCTGTAATCACATGCTTTGTGTGATTTTGTTTAACTTTCCTGTACTGAACACATTGTGAGACATTTCCTACTGGCTTATTGCACTGAAATGAACTGCAATGAGAGCTGATATTTTGCAATGGGACCTGAACCCCAGAGAATTCTGAAAAGCTTTTATTCCTTTGAACATATCCCTAGGTCACCCATCAGGCAGCCCCAAGATTCCGCTGTTCCATTTGAACTTGACAACCAAGAAAGATAATCTCCTGCGCATGAAATAAGATGTTTCTGTGTCCAACCAAGGTCCCAAGACCCTGCCCTTTGAGCCTGTTTCCCTTCATTTTAGCAGGGCAGAAGAGCTGACTCATATTGTTACATTACTTAAAACAAATTGTTGGCCCCTGGCTCATTTTTAAGTACTAAAATTTGTATTTCATAAAATTATACTTTAGATAGACTCTGTCAGAAATTCTACACTGGAAATGAGGCTTGGGCTGCAACATCTGCTGGAATGCATTTGATGCTCTCGGGCATGTTCAGAAATATTGACTGCACTTAAAAATTAGAACAAAAAGAAAAAAAAAAAAGCTCCAAAGCCCAATGCCATAATATTGTTAACTTTTAAAAGAAAAATATCATAAAAGGAAAGTTATTTAATTAAACTCATGATTCAGTGTAACATTATACGCCAACTCAGATCCAAAGCTCCTGGAAAAGCCCTAAAGTGTCCACTAAGCAATACCAGAGAGTATTGATAAGACATCACCCTTGTGATTTCCAGCAATTCTGGTGATCTTCCTGGTAGGTTGCCTGAGCTTCTGTGGCTTCTTCACTCTTCCTGTGTGCCCAGTTTCTTCTGCTAGACTCTGCCTCTCCAAGCCTCTGACTATTGCTGCTTTTACTAAACTTTGCCACTCTGAGCACTTCTGAAGATGCCACATAAACACAGAGTTGGTTCCACTGGACCCCATTCCATTTAGTAAGATTGAGGGCATTGCATTACAACAGCATTCAATGCACCGGTGTTGTAGAGATATAGGTGTGTTTGTAGATGTATAGATATGTATACATGAGAATGGGGAGGGAGCTGCAAGTAGGAGATGTCAGGATTTATTCACTCTTTCTGAGAAGTGAAACAACTTACCACTAAATGTCCTGACACTGGCTTCCCCTGAATGAGGGATGCTTCTTTTCCATTAGGAGAAGAGTTTTAGTGGCCCTATCTGAGGTAACAGAAGAGGTCTAGCACCCAACAGTGAGTGGCTTAGCTTCAAAGCAAGACCCTAAGTTTGTATCACAAACAGCAAGGAAAACATCTTTCCACAACCAAGGGAAGTTTTCAATATAAATATTAGCTATTTTAACTGATTGTGGGATTTCAAAACTATAATTAAAATATCATTGAGTAGATTTCATATAATCTTTTTTAAATAGCACATGTTAAATGCTTCTAAACCAGCAAAAATATGATCAAGGTAATTGGTCTTTGGTTGATCAAAGTAATTTTATTCCCAGGTGCATTGAGATAAGTTTGCTGCCCAAATTAATCAGATGATTAAATAAAATTCTACAGCATTCACCAAGTTATCATTACTCTTGTGCTTTCTAATATTAATTCCTTAAGATAGTTAGAATGAAGTAAGCAGGAAATAGAAATTAAAGAAGCTGCTAAGTTAGATCTCCTTGAGTTCAAATTCTAGATTTGATATTTACTGACTATACATAAATTTTTAATCTCAGGTTCAAGTCCTCCCATTAATAAGCTGGGGATATATTACTAACCTTGTGTGGTTTTGTTAGCATGTATAATAATAAATGTAAATAACTTAATTCTATGTCAAATAAGTAGTAGCTGCTCAATAAATATCATTTCTTTGCTTAAAACCAAAGTATAACATCTCAACCTTGGTCTAGTTTCTAAATCTTCATTCAGCATATACTCAAATAGATTAATATTCACCTGATATATCAGATATTAAGCATCATACCTGATACTGTATTTTTCAAAGGATACTTTTCTCTTTTTTGAGAGAGAGAAAAAAGAGAGAAAGAGAAACATATGTAATATGCTATAGTTTTCTACTACCTGCTCTCAAAATTAAGAGTAAGGACCTCTACATATTACAAAAGTAATAACTGTTGATCTGTACCGTAAAAATAAAAACACTGCACCTTGAAAAGGTTACTTGCCCATGATTTAGCAGAATGAAAATAACTTCAAGCTGATCTTCAATTTTCACTGAAGTTATCAAATCTTTATATATAAAATTAAAAATATGCAAATAAGTAAGTAACTATGTACATGCAAAAGTAAAGTCTTAGAAAAAGACACTAAAGGGCAGTTCATGACCATATTTAATAAAATTGAGGGTATGTGTTCTCTTATGACCATGAAGTGAAGTGTTACCACATCCTCTATAACTAAAGGCTATGCATGCCCCACCCTCAGTGATCATGCAAACCCTTGGTGAAAGCTAGTCATTTGGATGTGCTTTAACTGTAAAGTCCCTTACACTCTATAGTAGGTTTTCTAAGAATATGTCACTATCTTTTTTTCCCCTCTTCACTTAGGATTTTCAGTTGTGGAATACATACATATATATAAATATATATATATATATACACACATATATATATGTGTATATATATGTATGTCTGTGTGTGTGTCTGTGTGTGTGAATGTAATATTATATATGATAAATAATTTATAAAATATTTACTTTTCTTCCCACAACTGATAACATAGTGGTATCACAGATGGCTAAAAATTAAAGAAGACAAAAAGTACCTGTATGTAGAATTTTTGATCTCAAACTCTGAGGTCTAGCAAGTATAATACAAGCCATAATTTTCCATTCCAACTGAACTAATATGACATATCAATTAATATATACATATATATTTAAAGGCTGATAAAGCATATATATCATATTATATTATATTATATTATTATATTATATTAAAAACATATATATATAGCATGTATGGAGAGCATATATAGAGCATATATATCAAAGATAAATATATTCAAGAAGATATATATATATATATATATACAAGGACTGATATAGCATATGGATATATATATATATACATTCAAAAAGATATATAGAGATATTCAAGAAGATATATATTCAAGAAAATATGTATAGCATATATTCAAGCATATATATATATATATATGTATGACATGCTCAAGAAACATATATATTTGCTATATCACACAATTGGTACCATAAAATGATAGTTATTGATATTCCCAAAAGATGAGCTCTCTATGATTTCTCCCAAAATAAGCTATTTGGAAAGGTGATAAAAGACTTAGTTCTTTGTTGTTGCTGTTATTGTTCTATTTGTAAAAGATGATCATGGGTTTGCAAAATGCACAACTGAGGGATAGCTTAAATTTTCTGGTCCATTAACTGTATAAGTTTTATTCCCATCCACTATGTTATTAAGAGAGAGTGAGGAAGAGAGAGAGGAAACACAAAGAAGGAAACAATGGAAGAAAAGAATGAGAGGGGGAGAGGAGGAACAAGAAGAAAAGCTTCCTAATACACACTACTGTCTTTCTGATAAGAAGTTGTTCACATTGAATGGGTTATTTTTGTAGAATCAGTGTCAAAAATCAATAATTCCCAATCTTCTTGCTCACTCTCAGAGTAGCAAGAATATTTCACATCTCCCCCATTTCCTCCCCTGAGGTCACTGTGTCACAGAAATAGCGAGCAAATATGGGTAAAGAAAGAAGCAAAGAAAGAGCCATTAGACATAATTTTTCCCTGGCTTCCACTCATCATCTATCAAAGACTGAGAAGAGCAGAGTAGGCAGCAGAGTCTTAGTACAACTCCATCCTCACCATAAATTACTATGCATCATGACTTGTAAAGTTTGCAATTTGTTATTGAACATGTCTATATATTGTGTGTGTGTGTGTGTATTTGTATACATATCTTCAGAGTAGGTGCACAAATATGGTTGTAATACACCCACAGATGTGAGTAGAAGTGCCTGAGCCCTTTCTGTAAGGAATAAGGATAATGAGGGTTTACTACCCCACACACAGAAACCAATACTATGGTACAGGGTGTTTGCAGAAAGAAAGAACTTCATTGAAGGCACATGGAAGACATGCTCAAATCTGCCCCCCCCCAAAAAAAAAATTGGCTGGTAGCTAGGCGGAATTTACGGGAAGGCAGAGGGAGAAGCTATTTGGCCAGAAGGGAAAAGTTTGTTTCTTTTATGCAGGCTTATTTGTTAACAGGTCACATGATCCTTTTCTGGGGAAGTTATCTTGTTCTTTGTGGAGACTTTTGAGCTTTGATTGTCAAAATGTCATCTTATGGCCAGTGAGTTTCTGCACATGTTCACCTGGGAATAACTGGTCTCTGGCAGGTTCTAGACTTATTTCCTGCAAAACAGCCTCAAGGAGTTTTGGTACTTCCTTCATTTACACCTGGTTTCTGGCCAGTTTCAGTACCCACTGGCTCTGGGGTGTGGTATGTGAACAAATTAAAGGTACTAGACCATATTGTATGGCCTGGCATATGAAGGAACCCAAAAAGGACTTGCCGAATCAAATAGGTTCAGAAAATCTGAAGATAAAGATAGAACAGTAGAATGAGTGAGTTTTACAATTAAAATAGTAAAATGTGACAGGATGAGTTTTAAGGAGTAGGACAGAGGAAAGAGTTCTATTTTTTTTCATTTATTTTTGTACTTGGGATTAAATCCAGGAAC
The DNA here is from genome assembly GCA_004027655.1 of Graphiurus murinus. NCBI lineage: Eukaryota > Metazoa > Chordata > Mammalia > Rodentia > Gliridae > Graphiurus > Graphiurus murinus. Next base: position 52,449 of record PVLC010007022.1, on the reverse strand, counting down.
ATTCTACCTCCAAGCTATACCCCCAGCCCTATTTTATTTTTTTATTTTGAAACAGGGTCTTGCTAAGTTTCTGAGAATCTTGCTAAATTTCTGAGGCTGGCCTTGAACCTGTGATCCTCCTGTTTCAGCCTCTCAAGTACTGGGACTACGGGCCAGAACCACCATACCCAGATAGTTCAATTCTAAAAACCAGAGGGAAACCTCCATAACTCCTTTTAAAGGGTAATGGAACTCCAGATTAGGGTGGAACTAAAGGAACCAGTTGTGACTGAAGGGCACCTGAGTGATGGCAGGACAGGTCCACAGGGCTACAGCTTTAAGAAAGAAGGAAGAGATGAGTCAAAAACTAGCAGAGTGCCCATTAGGTACTAACCACCCTTTACTGTCTTTAACTTGGAGCCAGTGCCACTGACAGAAATCCAGACATGGAGTGGGCGTGGTGGCGCACGCTTGTAATCCCAGCATTCGGGAGGCTGAGACTGGAGGATCCGGGTTCGCGGTCAGCCTCAGCTACCTAGTGAGGTACTCCGCAACTTAGTGAGACTTGGTTTCAAAATAAAGAATAAAAAATAGGGCTGGGGGTGTAGCTTGGAGGTAGAATGCCCCTGAGTTCAATCCCCAGTACTGCAAAAAAGAAAAAAAAAAAAAAAAAAAAAGAAATCCAGACATGGAACCCAAGACTCCATCCTTCCCTAACATGGCTCTTAGAGCTGTATCTAAACCCTATGAGACATGATGAGTTGCTACAGCAAGTACAACAGCAAGTCCTACTTCAAGGACTGTGTATGAGATAGCATTTATGAACCACATGGTGAATTTTAAATTATTCTTTGCATGTATTCTTTCTATCTGATAAGTTTTCTAAGGAGTCAGGCACTCGCATCCCAAGTTCCAAGATGGCACAAGAAAGTGATATTTGGGAATTCCTTCATTTGGAAGTCTTGGCCATTTCCACAGCTGAAAACCTGTTCCAAGTCTGACAGATATAATATTCTCCAAGGCATCCTTTGCCTTTTTGCCAGCTCCTGTCATGGATATACTGGTGTCATTGAGCTATCCCCAAAGTGTAGGGACCAGAGATTCTCCATGTGAAGAAACACCTTCCAGCTACCAAAAACCCATACAAGCCAGAAATGAAGGTGAACTCACAGATATGAAAAGCAAAGAACTAAAAAAGTCAATCAGGGTTTTGTAACACTATGAGAAAATGTAATTCTGTATGTTCTACCTCAGGTTCTTTTAAGCAGATGTTTGAAGGAGACACTCTAAACAAGACTTTGTGAAAGACAGCCAAATGCAATTGTTTGAATCATATAAGAAAATAATTCCAGTTATTCCAAGCACCAGATTGGTTTATGAAAAGCCAAGAGAAAAGGAAAGATTTTTATTTATTTGAGGTTTATTTTATTTATTTAAGAAAGTTTTGAGATCAGAGCTTCTTCAATTGTTGCAAAGTGCATCCAGACTGCCTTGGCCTTGTTCAAATCTAGGTTCACATTTGGTAGGGCCAAGGGTAGGGAGGGATCAGGATGCAGCATTTCAACAAGTTTTTAGGTGAAATTAGGTGTGCTGGTTTCCTGAGGCCATGATGAGCAACTATTGTAAAGTGTACATGCAGATGAGAGAAGAAAGATACAAAGGAAAAGTAAGATCCCATCATATAAAATGATTCTTGTTATCAAAATATGTTTTGAAAATGTTTGATTAGCTATGCTTCTTAAAGCAATACTCTCCTTTGCAATTATGTGCAATTCATTTGTAAAGTCAAGATACACATCCTGTTCATTATTTCTTCATCTTTTTTTTCCTTCAACAATCCTTTACTAAATGTTTTCTACATAGACCAGATACTATAACTTGAGACTTGTAGTAATTAAAAGTATAATATAAATTTTGGGTTGAATAAGATAATTGATTTGTGCATAGCAAACCCTCAAATGGCTATTGTCATCGTAATTATTATTCCAATAGTGTATTAGCCAAGGTTCTCTAGAGGAAGAAAACTCACAGGATATGTATATTATAAAAGAGGATTTATCAAATCGGCTTACAGTCAGAAGCTGTATAGTCCCAAGTGGCCGCCTACACCTGGAGAGCTGGAGGCAGCTGCTCCAGTGGTCCAAGAGTTGGAGTCTCAGAACAAGAGGGACCAATGACACATACCTAGTCCAAGAGGGAAAGGCCTGGAAACTCTCTGTGAAACCACTGGTACAAGTCCAGCTGGAAGAGCAAAGGTGCTGAAGTCCAATATAATCAGGCAAGAGTAGCAGCAGCAGAGGCAGCTGCTCAGGAGAATCAACGTTGCCTTCACACAGCCTCCTCTTTCTTCTGCCCTTCACTCCATCCAAGTCCGCAGCCAATTGGAAAGTGCTGCTTACCTTCAGGGCGCGACTTCCCCTTCAGTTGGCTGTTTGAAGTGCCAATCATCTTATCAATGCATCCAAATTCTCCCAATTCAAAGCATCTCTCAGTCCACTCAAGTTGACAATCCAGAGTAACTAATAAAGAGTTATGGCCATTTGCAGAAAACATTATTTTCAGCCTTAGGTAAAAGTGGGAGAGTAGGAAATTTTGTGAAAGGTGTATTTTGAGTCATATTTCCAAAGAAGGGAACTGCTGGCTTTACACCTAATCCATTTGCACTGAGTGGAAGGACCCCTGACTTCTCTTGCTGATTTCTTGAGCAGGCCCTGCACCAGAGGGTGTCAGCCAGGCCCTCTGCTGTGTTTTTTCCCTTTGTGTCATTTAGGTCAGGCCTCTTCCTATTCAACTTATTCTGTTGCTAATTTATTCCCTGAAATGAACAGGGAATGAATGAGGCCCCAATCAACAATAAGCACTACCCCTGCCCTGCATCTTAAATAGACACATTTTAATGAAGAGAAACTAAGAAGATTCAGGTGGCATAAAATGAAAACCCAATCAAGTAAGAATTATGCCCAGGCAAAAATGTCTTGCATCATGGTCTTTTATAGGCAGTTAGTGACTAACTGAGGGAGACTGAAGGCATCACACACCATATGGTGAGATAAATATGGCTTATTTTTAAAATTGCATTTGTGTCACACAATTAAACATTAAAACTATGAACTCCTAAAGATTCAGCTGCAAAACTTGAAGTTTTTGCAAGTTTCATTGTAACCACTTTGGAGATTTCTGAAGTCATAAAATCTGTCATTAGAAGCAGAATACCTTAGTCACAGGAAACTATTTTTAAAAGGTGTAAAAAAAAAGAATGAAACAAAAAACGTGGGATGCAATTCATAGAGGAGTTAAAATAATAACCAATATTTAACATAAGCTATGGACAGAAGGCATCCATGGCTACTTCTTCCTGGAGCCCAGCAAAGGAAATAGGAGCCTAGGGAGCCAACTTGTCCCCAGAGGGAGTCAGAAGGGGCTGAATTACTGCAAGACTGACCCAAGTATTCAGAGCGTAACAGAAGAGTTTCAGCAGAATTGAGGTCAACCAGGTGTGTTTTCACATCATTTTGCTGCTGAAGCAAAACCAAGATTGATTAAGTCAATGCAACAAATCTGGTGCCTGATAGAAATCATAACAAACTTCAGACCAAATAAGAATATTGTCATTTGGTTCCTACAACTTTCCTTGGTTGACTTTGGATGAAGAAAACAAATAATATATATTTTTTAATTTTAAGAAAAATTATTTGGAAGAAGAAAACAATATTTTTTTAATTTAAGGAAAAAATCTTTATTTGTCTCACATCCAAAAATTGAAAACAACTAAAGACCATAAAGAACATCATTTAAGCCAGGTGTTACAGCACACATCTAATACTTGGGAAGCTGAGACACAGGTTCAACAATGTAGCAAGACCCTAGCAACATTGTGAGACTCTGTTTCAAAATAAAAATAAAATAGGGCTGATGGTATATCTTGGAGGTAGAATGCAACTTCCAATACCAAAACAAACAAACAAAAAAACACCATTTAGTGAAGATACCATGGGCTGGACTTCCCACGCCTGTTTCCATGTGTAAAGGAGAGCAGTAAGTTTCCAATATCAGAGAGCTGTCTCAAAGATTTGATGAGTGACTAAATGAAGCCCTTGTAACTGCCTAGATCATAATAAGTAATACACATATTTGTTTGTCTTTTTTGTAATTATTATTATTATGACGATAATCTTTTGTTTATTTTGGAAGAATGGAGATGTGATCTACATAGCTCAGGTTAATGGGCAACTCCAATAACATTGAAGAATACCTCAAATTTGATGGGCATTTAATATGTGCTAAGTACCATAGGTAAACGATTGCACTTAATTTTCACAATAATCTGGTGGCAGGTATTATTGTTTTTCCAATTTTATACTTTGGAAATATGAAGCTTAGAAAGGTTTAAGTAAATTGCTCTGGCGATTACACAGCTGAAAAGTGGCCGCATCAGCATTTTAGCCAGGCAATTTGATCGAAGCAGCTGCTCTTACTAATGAAGTTAAAAGTCCACAACAAATACACTAACCAAAGCAGGATTTATAATGGCCAAGATCAAAACCTAAATTAAGTGGGATCTAAATCAGTTACACCTATGCATAAGGATGCTAAAAGCAATGTCATGTGTAGCATATATATGACAAATATATAAATGTGACAAATATAGGAATACTATATAAAGAGTTCAATATTTATTTGGGAATAAAGCATCAGCTAACAATATAAAAAGGACCTCAAAGGTATTCTTGTGCTTTCTGATTTGAGTATTGTATGAAGCCTATGGTGAATGAGTTCCTCAGCTATTCTTGTCTATGGTGTGTGTGTATGTGGTAATCTCAGGCTTTGATACTAACAAGAGGAAGGGGCAGGGATATGTGGACTCCAGGATAAATTTACATAGATGTCAAGTGATGTTTTCTACTCTTAGAGTGAGGGATGAGTACACAGTGTGTTGATGTAATAGACTCCAAATGCCCCTGCTATATGTTGATTAAAGTTTCTTTTTTATTCCTCCTTCAAGTCACTTAGCAAGAATGACAAATTAATCTTCATGACCTCTCTAGAGGTATCAAATGATTCCTAGCCTGGATGAAATTCCAGGCTAGCCCTGTTCCTGATTATCTCTCATCTATAACATAACACAACACAGCAAGTCTCTAAGACTCCAAAACATTATCAGCACTACTGATCACATTACTAACTCTACTTAGAAAACAAGGGTGCAGGGTTCATCTCTTGTCACCCCCATATGCAGCTCACTTAGAAGGCTTGCTCAGCCCTAGGTCTGCATCACTTTCAGACACGTAAGAATACACCAAGTCTTTTCATCTTCATTTATCTCGCAATTTGTACTTGCAATGTTTTTAAACATCAAATTACTGGTGTATTCTATTTTCTATGGACTCTGTGCCCACTGATGAACATGTATTATGTTAGTCAGCATTTATTTTTTATGGGTGATCTCTTCCTAGTTGCCTTTAGTCCAGTGTTCAGGCTGCCCCTGCCCCACCAGGGACGTTCCTTCAGCACATCTATCCCGTCAGTACCCTCCCCTTCTACAAATGCAGATATGGCATACCACCACAAGAGTTAAAACAAAGGAATCACCTATGGTGGCAGGAAAAATTAAAATACATATCAAAAAAGGCCAATATCAAACAAATAATAACAACAAAAGTACTGCTTAATTACCAGGTGGAAAGGAATTTCATGACTTAGGATCTCCACATACACTGTTATGGTTTGAATCTGGAATATCCCCCCAAAAGATCATGTGTTGAAAACATGGCCCCCAGTACAGCAAGGTTCAAACATGGAGCTTTTAGGTGATTTGGATTGTGAGGGCTCTGACCTCAGTCCACTGATAACTGAATGGACTAATGGGAGGTGGGATCTAATTGAAGGAAATCACAGGCCTGTGCCATGGAAGGGTCTTATTTTGTTCCTCTCTTCTCCCCTCCCCTCTCCTCTCCTCCTTCCTCCCCTCCTCTCCTCCTCTCTTCTCCCCTCCTCCTCTCTTCTCTTCTCCTCTCCTCTCCTTTCTTCTCCTCTCCTCTCTCCTCCCTTCCCCCTCCCCTCCTCTCTCCCTACCCTCTCTTCCCTCTCTCTCTCCCTGCAGATGCCATCAACAGCTTTCCTCCTCCATGCTCTTCCACCGGGATGTTTCTGCCTTGGAGCCAACCAGCCAAGTACTGAATCTTCTGAAACTGTAAGCCAAAGTAAATCTTTCCTCCTCTAAGTTGTTCTTGTCAGGTATTTTTATCAGTGTGATGAAAATGTGACTAATGTATACATGAATTCCAACACTGATGTAAGTGGTCCTAGAATAAAGATCTGACTCTTTTAGACCACAGCAGCCTGATTCTACTTTCATCTAAAAGGCAGCAGCTTCAATTTAAATTACTCTGGAAATTTTAACATATGAAACTGACTCAGAGAAGTGGAGTTGCACAGAAGGCCTCTAGGTAGAAACAATATAAATAAATAAATAAATAAATAAATAAATAAATAAATAAATAACAAATACAAGTATTGAAAAGCAGAGAGAATGTATGTTTCAGTGCTGGCCCAAAACTGGAACCTTGGTCTAATGTGTGAAGGACATGGATTTCTTTCTTTCTTTCTTTCTTTTTTTTTTTTTTTTTTGTTGTACTGGGGATTGAACTCAAGGGCACTCTACCTCTGAGCTACACCCCCAGCCCTACTTTTTATTCTTTAGTTTGAAACAGGGTCTCACTAAGTTGTGGAGGGCCTCACTAAGTAGCTGAGGCTGGTCATGAATCCCAAGTACTGGGATTACAAGTGTGCACCACCACATCTGGCTCATGGATTTCTAAGTAACTGAACAATTTATTTTCTAGGACTGTGTAGATAGTTTGTGCGTTCTGACATTGCAGGAGGATAAAATGCAGTATGCCCTTAATTCTGAGCCCATTGCTTCCTAACAATATCTCTCAGTAAAATACTAAGAGCACCAAACTTTGGGCAGGCTTCATGAGGGAATCAGCAGGGAGATACATTCTCTGACCTATACCTTTAACACCTGTTACCCTGGTTCTTGACTATTATAAGAACAAACAAAATACAATCAACCTTGAATTATGTCTAAGTTTTCATTCTCATCATTCCTTAAAAACAGAACAGGCTTGGTACCAACTCCTTACCTCCCCCTTTTCCTCCAACAAAAATGATTATATTTTCAACATATAAAATAAGTAGAGACAGAGCTAAATTTTGGAAAGTTTCTATGAAACCTTATATATTTTACATTTTGTTTATAAAATGAGAGAAAATCCAATATCAAATTTATAAAGTCCTGGACACTTCCATCTTTTCCATCATTGCATTGAAAACTATGGGAATAAAATAAGATCAGGATACTAGAACTGCAAATGTAGCTTAGAGGTAGGACACTTGCCTAGAATGCAAAAGGCCCTGAGTTCATCCTCAGAACAGAAAAGAAGAGAAAGAACAAAAAAAGAAAGAAAATAAAAGTTCAGGGTGTTGTACCCAAGATGCTGTCTGAATTCAGCCATCATATTGTGTCTTTCTGAATTTCTTCAATTCAAATCTCAAACACAGAATTACTAAGTCCTCAAGAGTCTCAAGATACATTTTTCTTTTTCTGTGATGCTCTATAGAAAGTGGTACCCAAGGATAAGATATATTGTCTGGCAGTGTAAAGGTGATACTGGGAATCATAGACTTGTGCATGGTCAGAGTAAGAAGGGGCCTTATAAAACAAATAGAAAGTATAGCCCATGATATCTACACCAGAACTCAGGACAAAATGAATGAGATTGGGCTCCACTCAAAACCTTAAATCTCTATGACAAGTTCTAGGTATCTGTATTAAAAATGTTCCACATTAACTTTTTAGTGTAGAAATCTTCAGGTCATTATTGTAAATTGTCTCAGACTACAAACACCATTTGAGCAAATATGTACAAAATTTAAGCCTATATAGGTACACAAATAAATGTACATATGTAACTATTGGGATACATGCATTTTTCCTTTCATAGTTTAACCAAATAGAACAATTACATATTTTTAAAAGCCATAATTATTAGTATTTCTGTGTTAAGTCTGTTTAATGTGCTTTGTTTTAGAATGGACTAGTGGTTTGCTCAGTTTTAATAACTTCTTAGGCCATAATCCCAGTCTGAGAATTTGAGAAATGTGATTTTCATTGTCAGCTTTACCACTCACTTTATGAGTGATAGCAGATCTCAATGTCCTCATTTTTAAATGAGGAATTGACTATCTTCAAGAACCATTTTAATTCCAAAATTAAGTAACTGAATTGAATGCTAGTTTGAAATCTGGGGAACTATATGGTTAAGAGACAGATTGTAAGACAAATGGTAGCTTTCCACTCATGTGCTTTCAATAGAACACTAAGAAAAAATTGCAATCTCCTCTGCCTAATTAATTCTCTAATTTACTTTAAAGTTACATTTGATTTGATTTGCAAAGGGTACTTACACAGGCCTTACCAATAGCTTTAAGTGTATAGTCTCCAAATTCCAGGAAAGAAAGGTGTCCATTTTATTATACTGAGATCAGAGTTGTTCTAAGAAGAGAAGTTTAATGCTTATGCAGTTGATTCTGATTCTAGAAAAATCTACTAAATTCAAAGACATGGACAATACAAATATCAAGTTTTGGAGAAGCAGGTTAACTCTAATCAGATGCACTAGTCATGGAATATAAGTGATTGAGAATGACAGATAAACTACAATTGAGTAACATTTTTTCCTCAGGAAAGCTGAGGAGTTCCCCAGAGCTAGGTAAGCATGCTAAGGAAGTCCATTAAGATCCACAAAGGAAACACACTGGAATACAATTCTTCTAAGGTTGTTTGTGTGCATGCTTAGGAGATCAGATTGTGCCTCTTGGTAGCTGCTCTCAGCAAGCCAATAAATTGGAATGAAGATATATACTTGACATCTAGTACATTTTTCTTTCTCACATTCATGTTTGACAACAGATTTTCCTTTTCAGATATGTTGCATGTGAGAATGGATTGAAATGTCATATATTGGACAGAAGAGTCAGAAACAGGATGGAAAAGTCACAAGAGCCAGAGCCCCAAGCACTTCGTGATGGTAAGAGACCAGACCTGGAACATGAGTCACAAGAATGTGTGAGTCATATGTGTTGTGCAAATGTACAGATGCTTATTGTTAAAGAAATGCTGACTTTGGAATGGGAAAAGTAGTGGCAGAAATATCCGTGCTATATAAGGTGCTCATGGATACATGATATATTTTTCTGTATGTGCTGATGAATGTAAGGTGTGTTCAAACACGTGAGTTAGATACTGCAAAAGATCGCAAGATACAGGAAAAGACTGGATTGTATTAAACTAAATTTGGGGTTGTGGTTACATTTGGTTTGCACCTGTATGCCTGCCTCAGCATGAAACCAGCTGACAGCTGTTGGTTTTTGTTGTTGTTGTTGTTTGCTTGTTTAGTTTTGTTTTATAAGGCTTTGTTGTTTGTTGTCCTCATGTCCCTCATGAATTTCCAGAAGCAGAGAAATTCAGACCAGTGAAGACTGAGCTATTTTAGGTTAATGAGACATGCTCCATCTAAGCAAGTCCCTTGTCAAGTGGTCTGAGCTTACAGTCTTCTCCTAACTCTCCTCCATTAAAATACTCAGGGAGAGACCCCAACTCAACATGTCCAGAAAGCAAACCCATCATCTTGCTGTATGTCCTAAGCCCCACCTGCCCATCATGCATCCACAGGTGCATCAGCTCCAAGTGTGATTCCAGCATCACTGTTTCCCCAATGCAGAAGAAATACTGCCTCTTTCTATAAAAGGCCTCCAAGACTATATTGGTGTCTTCACTGGGACTTTTGTTCCTGAAGGACGTTTGGAATTTCAAGTGGAGTAGAACACAACAACTGAAAATAGGTCTAACAGGCAAATAGTCTCCGGGTAAAGCAGTAGTTTGAAATTGTCTTTAAAACTTTTAAAAATTCACCCACCTGGCTTAGATCCCAAAAATACTGCGCAGTGAACATGATATCTAGAGCAGTATTTATTAGGAACAGATTACATGTTCCTAAGGTGGTTATCATGTAGATACCAATTGGTTTGTGAGGAATTCAATATTCACAATGTGTTGAGTACTGTGATAACCCTTTGTATTAAGTACTGTATTTTAATTGGAAAAGAATGTGTTAAAATAGATTCTGTTGATTTCTCTGAATACACGGAAAAGAAAAAATGGCAAATTGTCTTTCCAAAATCTTGTATTAAGTGAATTGGACCAGTATTTCCACTAACTGCAGTAAAGCTTATAAAAATTTCCCACAAAGCCAGAAGTCTTTATTCTGACTCTACTCATAATCCATAGGCTCATTAGGCACTAAAAGAACCTGTTATCTGCACATGATTTTCAATAGTCAAAATGCTTCAAGCAAACTCCAGAAACATACATTATTTTAGACGACTACTGTGTGCTTTTGCTGAGCTGCATATTAGGGTCCAAGTTTTAGAATGACAACATAATTCAACAAAAATATTACTGTTTTTCTTATGGGCAAATCAAAGAGCAAAAAGAAATGTATTCGGGTGTGTTCATTAAACATGAACTAGACACTGCAAGAGGTACCACAGGCTCACTGGGGAAGATCCACAATATTTTATCCCAAGCTCAGAGCATATCTTAAGAAGCCTACATCAATAAATAATTGCAATGCAATGATAATATATGCACATTGAATAATGAATAGGAAACAATAAGGGCTCAAAATATAATTAATCAGCTGAAGAAGACACAAAGATGCCAGAAAATTCTTCACAAAAGACAAAGATTGAATACTGAAAAATGGCCAGGTGTGATTCCAGAGTGTGTGTTTCTACAATGGAGGAGAGCGGAGGAACAAGGGCCTGTGCCTATTTGGAAGAAGTGCCTTGAAAATAGTGATGTAGGGGAAGATGAGTGTGAGACAGGGTATCAGCTGCTTCGTCTAATTACATATGGATGAAAAATTCTGTTTTCCAGGGCAGAGGTAACCTATTTACAGCTTTTTTGTCTTGCAGATGAATTTCTGCTGACCAGCAGAACATGTTTAAATTCCCCCAGCTGCCCAGTACTACACAGATCCTATTGCTGATTGTCCAGAGTCCTCTTCTGGTTTATGTTACCTATTGACCTCTTGCCCCAAACAGCATTTAGATTGTGTAATGCTGTTTAAGACATACTGATCCATTCAACATTTTGAATCTAGAGTGACATGATAAGAAATGGATTATTAAGAAGAACATTCTTATAAGAGTATAAATATACTAAAACAAGGTAAGACAAGTTTAAGATTCTAGAAAATAGACAATATGTATCTGAGGTAGAACAAGAGCAAAAGAAAAAAAAAAAAAAGTTAAAAAAATAAATTAGCCTGGCATGGTGGCACATGAATGTAAGCCCAGTACTTGGGAAGTAGAGACAAGAGAATCACAGGTTCACAGCCAGTCTCAGCAACTTAGTGAGGCCGTCAGCAACTTAGCAAGACCCTGTTTCAAAACAAAAAATAAAATAAGGCTGGGGAGAGGGGGTAGTTCAGAGGTAGAATGCCCCTGAGTTCAATCCCTAATACCACAAAAAATTAATTAAATAATTGAATAAATAAATCTATGGTAGAGTGGACAAGGACAAGCTATAAGGAATAATCAGATGTTGATACTTGTTACAGGAATAGGGAAATTTATAAACTTTCCAGTTCAAAATTCATGTGAACCTACAGAATAACACAAATGAAAGGAAAAGTAGTAAATAAAAAAAAATTCATTGCCATTAGTTGTTAATAAAGGGTTAACTGGGCACAGTTAATGAAATTAAACAATTCAATATATTTGCAGTTCTGCCGTGGAGGCTGATAGGCAAAACATTGTTAAACCAGAAGTACCAATTAATTACTTTATTGGACCATTAAACATCTGGCTTGCCTTTGTTACTCAATAAACTTAAACAGTTCATTAAAAACCAATGAAACATGACAGAAAAAAATTAGAGGCTTTGTTTTTCTATTTCCTTTCAGTTCACCTATGGATTAGAGGATTTTACTTCCTTTTGAACTCCCACCTCCAAGAGTCTAATGGAAAGTCACAGACCTTGCTCAGTGAAGGGGCATTCCACACTCCAGATCAGTCAGAAGTTGCAAACCTATAACTCTTTAATGACTGCAAGTAAACCAAGTTTCAGAAATTAAGTAGTGAAGAAATAAACTCATATTGTATATGACATTTGTGTCTTATACCCTACCACTTATAGCCTTTCTGGTATTTATTTATAGCTCCAATGTTGAAACTTCTTGAAAGCCATTCTTTTTAGGGTACTGTTTAAAAACTGTAAGGACATTGAATGAATAGGATTCTGAATTCACACATATGTACATACACATACATTAGTTACGTATATAAGCTTATAATTATACACATATATATTATACATATATAATGATGTAAGTAAATTATCAAAATTCGACCATACTCTTCAATACTGTAGCATATGGTCTATCTTCACAGATACACCTATGTAAATAGGTATGACTCCATCTAGATCTACATTGTATGTACAGCTTGTTTCCAAATTTTTATTTTTGTATCAGATTCTTGGTGGGCAAATAGCCATTTTATTTATTTTTATTGAGCCAAGCAACTCTTACTTGTGCATTGTTCTTCACTTTTGCAATTATAAATTCTTTCCAGTGAAAACTCTTGCCAAATATCATTGTGGTATTGTGCAATTACGTCCTTTAGATGAATTCTGAGAAGTAAAATTGTGTGGTTACTAATAGATACTCAAGGGGATTGTGTGCATTGCCAAACTGGAAAGCATTAACTGAACTGAATTAATTGAATTAGTAAAAGTAGTAATTAATTACCAATTCTAAATCCTACCCATGAGGGTCCTGCTTTCAGCATGAGATGAAGGAAGCAGTGGTATAGATTACAGATGTCTCCAAAACTACATATTAAAAGGGTATACAGCAAATCCAAAGACAAAGGCCAACATTCAAAATAGAAATCCACTGCAGCAAATTATATCCATGGATTTCATATTACAAACCGAGGAAAAACTTCCAGTATCAGTATCTGTGTGAAAAAGAACAAAGGAAAGCTAAGAAGTGGCTGACATATATACTTATTATTTAGTAGACTCTCCAAATTGCCTATTTTTCTTCTTTGCTAGCATAATTGACCAATATGAGGTCAATATCTGAAATGGAGTGTTTTGGGAGCTGAGTATAAGGAACTGTAGTAATGACTAAGGAGTCTGTACTAGTTTGCCCTCTATGAACTTTCAAAACCAACTTGCTGAGTTGCCCTTTAGATGAGATCCTAGGACCCCCACATGGAGAAAACACCATCAGCTGTGGCTCTAAAAGTGAGCAGGACAGGGAAAATGCTGAACAAAAGAGGAAAGTCCAAGTTAAAATGGGAACAGGAAGAAAATCCGGACATTTCGGAAAGCAATCCAGCATAATTTCAAAGTCTATATGAAAAAACAGAAGAGGGAGCTCTCTGGAATGAGAAGAGCTATCCTGCACCCAGACTCCTCTCAAGAGTTCAGGATAATTTTACAAAAGATGATCCACAAAGAAGTATTGAGGTAGAAGGTGAAGATAGGGAGACTAAGAGCACTCATATATAATCAAAGCACACCAGGAGATAGATCACAAGTTCTTGATCAAAATCCACACCTTTTTGAAAGTGAGCTAAAGGCAATGAGGAGGTGTTGCATGGCAGGATAGAACAACAGGATCAGAATTTTAGGAACCTCAAGTTCAATGGCCGAAGTCAGGAAGCAACTAGAAACAAACAGGTATATTTAAGTGGAGACTGAATTAGAAATAACACAAAATTGAATAAGCACAATAGACAATGCTTAAAAAGTAAAAGAGACATAAGTATAAAAATGTTGAAAGCTGCAAATAATGAAGTACATCCATTCTACAATAATGGATAATAGGAGTAACTGGTGAATAAAATGAAAATAAAAGAACCAAATACTAAAAATTGCAATTCACAAAACCTTTCCAGAAATTAAAAAGTATAAATATTCCAGACTACATATTAAAGAGCATACCATAAATTGATAATATGAACTTAGAATGTAGTGAACTTGCTATAAAGCAAAAGGAAAAAAAATCATTTGCTGCCTATGAGAGTGGCAGAATCAAGGCATTTGTAAGGAAAAGAAAATCACATTATTGACTCATGTTTCCTTTTTGTTGTTATTATTCTGGAGCTTAAACCCAGGGGCATTCTATATCTCAGCTATAACCCAAGCCCTATTTTATTTTTTATTTTGAAACAGGGTCTTACTAAGTTGCTGAGCGCCTATGTTTGTCTTATGTTTCAATCAGAATGGATAGAAAGATGAGGGAAACAGAATAATGTATTCATATATTCAAGAAAAGAAAGTGTGACTCAAGGATTGTTATATCCAAAAAGTCTGACTTTCAGGTCTAAAAGCAATAATAAACAAAAACTGTTATTAACTAACATATAAATGTTTGGTAATATCATCCCCATAATACCTTCTAAATAATTTACTAAATAGGCCAGGAATGGTGGTCCATGCTTGTTATCCCAGAACTTGGAAGGTTGAGACAGGAGGTCCCAGGTTCACAACCAGCCTCTGCAACTTAGTGAGGCTTTCAGCAACCTAGGAAGACCTTGTTTTAAAACAAAAACTTAAAATTAAAAAAAGGTCTGGGAGTGTAGCTTGGTAGAATGCCTCTGGGTTCCATCCTCAGTATTAAAAACAATTTTTACTAAATGATGATCTAAGAAAAACAAAATAACTAAGAAGACATTCATACAATCTAGTAATTGTCATTAAATATATAGTTACTTGTAGAAAAAAGAACAAATTAGAATTAAGAGAGTATATAATTTATTATGGCTTAATACTGCAATGTAGAGATTATATATGTATAAAGTGAGGGGAAGATAGGCAGAGTATTAGAAAATCTTTGTATTTTCATTTTTTTGGTGCTGGCGATTACGTGCTAGGCAAGGGCTTTACCACTGAGCTATATCCCAAGCACCTTAATTTTTTATTTTTATGTACTTCATTAGCTATTCAAAAATTTATATTACAGATAATTAAATCTAAAACTATATTCATTTTGATTTTAATTATCCTGCTTTTCCCATGCCTCAGAATAATGACAATGTTTGCTCATATTTTTTTTAGTAATTATATGGTTAACTGTTTCTATTTAGCCCTACAAGTTATCTGTATTTCATTTTAATATATGATTTAATGTTCACCAAAAAAAACCAATTATACACATACAAAGATAAAGCCAATTATTCCATCATAATTTAGGGGAAGTCTATAATTTCTCCAACTTATTTGAACAGTTATTATCCAAATGTATATTCTTCTCAAGTGTTAAGAATCAAAACAAATTTTTAAACATCCAAAGTGGGCATTGTCTTCCTTGTTTTATTTGCCTAAGCATCTAATGAAGCATAATGCTTATAACAGATAGACGTTACTTCATGGGGCCAAGTTACCAGAACTCAGGTAAGCAAAGACCTGTTCCTCCATGCGTCTCTGGTCCTGCGAGTCACCAATTCTCTTCCAGGGGAACTCTTAATACACAGAATGCCGCTGGTGAATTTCTGAAAGTCACATAAGTGAGATCCTACAATATATTCTCTTTCACACCACTTTCTGCAAGAACTGTGTTCCTGAGACCCTGTGGGAGCTGGGCTACTGGCTGTGCTATGTCAACGGCACCGTCAACCCCATGTGCTATGTGCTCTGCAACAAATAACCTTTTTGCTCAAGCATATTGCTGAGATTCTTTTCTTTGTTACTGTAAAGCAGTGTCCTCTGTATATATCATAAAGTATTTATTCTTTTGCCATTTTTTGTTAGTGCAGATAGTGTCACTAAAAAACATCATTGTACATGTATTTTGGTAAATATATGTTCACATTATTTTTTTTATATACCTTAGAATAGAAATGCTAAGTCATGAAATAGGTATAGTTTCAGCCATTGTATATATATAATAAAGCAGTTTCTGAAGTGATTGACAATTACTAATGCTCCCTCTCCTTACTTATATGTGGTGTTGATAATTTTGTTTTAGACATTATGTCATTGTGGTCTTAATTTGTACTTCTAGGATAACCAATGAGGTTGTGTGCCTTTCAGATATTTTATCTGTTTATCAGACATTTTGATAGCCTCATTTGTGAGATGCTTCTAAACCTTTTGCCTTTTTTCTCGGTTTGGCTAGCTATTTTTTAAACTGATTTGCATGCATTTTATGTGTATTTTGGATAATAGCCCTTTGTCAGAAATTTGTACTGCAAATGCAATATTAAAAAAAAAAGGAATAAAATTTTTGTTGGCATTTTCCCCAAGTATTTTTAATGCTCTTTAAGTGGCACCATTTCTTAAATTTCATGTTCTATTTGTTGATTACTAGCAAAATGAAAGAAAATATATTTAGTGTGTCGACCTTTTTATCCAGCTACCTTGTGAATTCACTTAATAAGTCTTAAGTCCTAACTGTAGATTCTATCTTTGAATTTTATTTATTCTCATTGATGTTATCTTCAAAAAAGCAGAAGGCTTATCTCTCCCTTTTGTGTCCTTTCCCATTTTTTCCTACTTTAGGACATTAGCAAGGAACTATACTGCATTGTGGATGGAAGTTGTGATAGTAAAAGAAAAACTTTCACTGTGCCTTAATTAAATTACTCCTTATTATAACAAGGAGTTAGTTGCTCTTCAATTCCTAGCTTAAAAGTTTTCATAATGAATAGATTCTGTGATGATGACATGCTTACTATATTATTTTGTTACTATAACAAATATTATGATTAATTTTTAAGATTTTCAGCTAGTATTTCCTTCCTGGAAGAAACAATTTAGTGTGATGTCCTTTTCAAAATCATGCTAGATTTGATTTGCAAATATTTTCTTTAGAAAACTTTTATTCAAGTTTATGAGCAATCAGCCTATAATTTTCTTGTAATATTCTTCTCAGGCATTGAATCTTCTGAGATCAGTCTAATTATAAATCAGGCCAACTTTGAAATTGTGTCATTTTACTCCAGTCTGTGCATACCACCAGCCACACCCCTTAACCATGGCAGAGCCCTTCTTTCCCTCAGGTTTCAATGTGTGTAATTAGAGAAGAAGCTTAGGTGCCCTGATTTATGAGGTTTTCAAGAAAATCTGAGCCTTCTTGAGTTGTGGGGTTGGGCAGCAAATATTGGCTCAACACATAAGGAAACGCAGCCAGAACAATTCTATAAGCCTTTCAGTCTTAGAGAGCTTTTTTCCTCCTTAAATAATTGACAAGAACTTTCACACCAGACAGGCTTTTTCAGCCTTTTGCAGATCTAATAAAGATGAATGAAGAGTGTACAGGCACCGTAAAGCAGAGAAACGGGCAGATAAGAAAACAGAGAAACATTTCAACAGCTCATATAACAAGTCTTTCTATAGTGAAAGGAGAAATGGTCATAAAAAATAGGGGATATAAAACGAAAATGTGCTAAGTTTTTAACATCATTTCTATGGAGCAATGATAAATGAGGGGTTTGCATTTGCACAGAAATGAATAATACTTGCCACTGATAGTTTATGGGCCGGATGTGTAGGTATGCAGCAATGACTTCCCCCATCTTTATTAAGCCTCCTGTTTAAGACTGCTGGCTACACACCTTCTAGGTTATGTACAGCAAAGAATTTGCCTTCCACAATACGAGAAGTTATCTCAAGTAACTTATAAGTGTTCATCAGGAGATTTATGTGGCACTAAAGATAATATTTAGATCAAATATGTAAAGAATAACACACTATAATCAGAAAAATTCAACCAGATCAGGGGATTTCCTCTCTCTCTCTCTCTCTCTCTCTCTCTCTCTCTCTCTCTCTCTCTCTCACACACACACACACACACACACACACACATACACACACACACACACACACACACACACACACGCACACACCCCTAGGACACCTGAATTGTTAACTCTTTTAAAATTCTTAATAATTGAAAAAAATAAAAGCCTGTTGATGAGCTATAAGCTGGACATGGTTGCACAAGCCTATAATCTCAGCATTTGGGAGTCTGAAACAGGAGGATCATAGGCTTAAGGTTAGCCCTAACAGCTTACCTAGGTCCTCAGCAGCTCAGTGAGATGCTGTTTCAAAATAAATAATAAAATAGGGCTAGGGGTATAGCATGGAGATAGAACACCTTTAGGTTCAATCCCCACTACTGAAAAAACAAACATGCTGATGTGTAACTACTATAAAAATTAGGAAATAAAAATAATCTAGAAGGAAATAGGATGAAATGAAAATCATCTAAAGTACTACCACTCAGAAATAAGCATTATTAAAATCTACATATACATACTTTCAGATGCATATACACACTTATGGGATTTAATTGTAAATGATATTCTATTCCCATTTTACCCTAAAGAAAATAACAAGAGTGCTTTCCCGGTTGATTAAAAGCACACAACAGGGCTCAACGGTAGAGTACTTGCATGGAATGCAAACCCAGGGTTCAATTCCCAGCTCTGAAAGGAGAAAGAAAAGCATGTATCCTCATTGTCAATATTTCATTGTATAAACACATCATGCAGTTTATAATTTCTCAAATTTCTACATTAATGCTGTTTTCAGTCTTTCAGTATAATGAACAAGTATGTGTTTAATACATTCGCACATATATTATTTCATAATTCATTATTATGTTCTCATGGGAAATTCTTAAACCATAATTAAGTTGTCAAAAATGTTGTGTTTTCATCCAAAAGGAATTTGCCAGATTAACAAGTTGGTGTACATGCAAATCAACATTTAATATTAGCTTTTAAAATTTTAATTTATGTGGTGAGCATATTATTATCTTAGCTTATACTCTTTTTTTTTTTTTTTTTTTTTTTTACGGTACTGAGGATGGAACCCAGGGCATTCTACCTCTTAGTTACACATCCCCAGCCCTATTTTTTATTTTGAAACAGGGTCTCACTAAGTTGCGGAGGGCCTCACTAAGCAGCTGAGGCTGGCTGCAAACCCAGATCCTCCAGTCTCAGCCTCCCAAATACTGGGATTACAATAGTGCGCCACCATGCCTAGTCTTAGCTTATACTCTTGAAGAAGCAAAAGAGTATATTTTTCCTCTTTTATTGTTACTTTTGTGCATGCTTATTTTTTATTAAGATAATTATCACCAGTATATGTAAATATATAAAAATACTAATGTTTCTCTCATATTTTGATATGAATATCTATAAACCACAAAAATGAAAAAAAAGCAAAATATAAAGAGGAACATAAAATTATGAATGATTAAAATAAAAAACAACCAGGTATAGTTCTTAAATAGTGAAACAATGTTTTGGTGAAAATTTACTTGGGGAATAAAAACAAAGAGTAAGAAAAAGAAATCAAACTTATATAAAGCATTGAATACATGCAGTTTGGACATTGAAAATGACTCTATGGAAAGAAACTTAAACTTTCTGAAATAGCAAATAAATACATGTGATGTGTAAACATAAAATTCAACATTAATAATAAAACATGATTAGTAAAAAAGATTGCAAAGAAAAGTTGCAAGAAAATAAAGAGCCAAATGATTCTACTGACAAAATTTATAATTTTTAACTTTATATGTAAACAGTAAAATTACTTTTAAAATAAAATATTCTTGTGTCATTGTGACTGTATCAGTACATCAAGATGATGACAAAAACAGTGATGTTACAATGTTGATCACCAGCATTGATAAGATCAGAGAAAACTAAGCCCACTCATATGGAAAAAATGAGTTGATTTGCAAAAAGAAAGCAGGCCAAACACATATATCACATAATATCAGCTCAACATCACTAATGACTAGGGAACTGCAAGTCAAAACCACAAAGAGATACTGTCTCTATTTAGTAAGATGCCTATTATTACAAAAGAAATCAATGAATAACAAGTGCAGGCAAGGATGTGGAGACACTAGATCTCCATGCACTGTTGGTGAGAATGTGGAACACTGCAGCAGCATGCCAATGAGGCCAGGGAAGGCAGGGACCGGGGTACTGACACAAAAGGTGAAGGAAACTTTGATCTTTTGGCATATGTCAAGCCCCAGTGTCTTTCCACACAGGTAATTGCTATAGACAGCCAAGAAGGTTAAATCTGGTGACTATAAACAATCACTTGGGCTTCAGATTTCATAATTTTTAACTTAGTCTTTCAGTTATAAAACTTTTCCAATATTTTATCAAGAAAGTGCTATTTTTATAATTAGAATAAAATATGTGCTCATGTGCTTGCCTGCGTTTAAAGTTGGAGTTTTCAGTAGCTTTCAAGCTCCCTCTCTTTATTTTACCTGCACCTTCTAGGTACAAACACCACCTTCTCTCTTCTAAACTATTGCAATGTTTCCTAATTGCTTCAACTTTATCTACTCTGGTCTTTCTTCAACTTTTTTCATCTTTACAGTCAGATGATTATTTTCAAAATACTAACATGATTATATCCCCAAACCTCAACCCCAGCTCCAGGCTTAAAAGCCTCAGCAATGCTCATTGACCTTGGGATAAAACAAAACAATCAAACAAAAAACAACCATGTTTTTAGTGGCCTGAATGTTCTGCCCCAAGAGGATTTCATATACTACTCTACAGAGTTATAGAGTCTGGCTGTATTTGCTTGTCACTCTGAAACTCCCTTTCAGCACTGACAGTAAACGGATGCCTTTCAACCTACTCTCTCCTTTGCCTGAGTCCTTTCTTTTCCCTTCTTATGCTACCTACTATCTACCAGTTTGTAGATTGCAGATGAGTAATTAGTCATTCCTTTTCTTCTGAACTAAGCACTAAGTGCCCTACTTTGTAACATCTGCTCAGCAACAATTTTAAATGAGTTTGTGGAATTTTTTAATTTGAATATTTTGGCCTGTTTCCTGCACTTTGCAATAGATCATGAAATTTGTTGACTGTGTTTCTGGAGTTTCTTTTCTTGCTTTGTTCCCCCCTTCTTTATCACTGAATTGCTTGTCACTTATATCCATTAATATTTCTTGAATAAATGCACAAATGAATACATAAATAAATTCCTTGCCTGTGAAACTCAATGTATTTCAAATAAAATTATTTTAATTTGACTCATTAATTAGCAATATTTTAAGCACAGACCCAAGTTGAATAAAAGTCTCCACATTAGAAATATACACGAAATCTAAGGTTAAAAAAAAAAGTATCAGTTTTCAACAGGACCTACCACCAGGTTCCCCAGAAGAACAAAATTTCCTAGACTTTCCAGGATTAAAAGTTAAGGCTTTAGAATGTTTCATCAAGTTTACTATTGATAAGCTTTAAGACATGTAAACTAAAAGGAAAGCTTCCTTTGTAAATTAATAAATGAAAGGAAGGCTATGAATCCACAACCAAGTAACAGGAAATACAGACACAATTACTGGGCTGGGAATGTAGTTCTGTGGTACAGTGATTCTTCCCTAGCATAGGCAAGGCCTAGGGTTGACTCCCAGCATAGGGGAAAATGAAGAAACCCAAGAATGAAATGAGACGTATTTACTTTGTCTGAGGACATGACTTCAGCCTCTCTGAGCATGGTTTGGGCAGCACACAGAGCATCCTCAAACCTGACCCCAGACCATTTGAGTTTCACTCAAGCAAATATGGTTACTTGGACCCTCGAATTGTGAGTCCCACACAGCTATGATTCTCAGTGAGAGTTGGTGACACTCTCCTGGATTACATGGGGCGGGAGTCTCCCAGACAGAATTATGCAATGGTAATGTTAGATTCTTTAGTAAAACAATAATAAAAATAATTCCCAGGGCTCTGTAGCTAAATGCAACTGAACTACAAACACAATCCTATACCTGACATTTGAAATATAAAGACATCTTTCTTTTCTCCCTTAAATTTTTGCCAAAAAATAGAGTAAAAGCAAACAAAGAGTGAAATTTTTTTGCACAAGCATCTGATATACTTTAAAATCCACATGAAATGGGAGCTGGGCAGATTAAGCTTCACCTTCATACTTGAACTATTTATGAGTACTTCAGTGCCTGTGGCCCATGGTGGACCAGCCATTCCTGAAGTTCTGCTAAAAGGTTGTTCAAGGAAGAAGGTTCCTAGATTACTTACTACTGGGGGAAATAAAGGCATTTTTTCCCAAGCATCTTACCTTGCTTGCTTGAAATGAGATTAACATTTCTGCCATGACCTGCATATCCTTCCTCTCATAAAGATAAAGGATTAGCACATGGGGAGTGCTCCAAGAAATAGATAAGGTCCTCCTTATCTCAACAGGATGAAAGAAGTAGACAAGGACTCTCTCTTGACCAAACCTAAGTCAGACTCTTCTGAACTCTCTTTTTCATTTGACTTTGACCTTGGACTCTGTCCTTGTTGTATTTAGTCCATTTTTAACAAGAATCCTACTGGTTTGGTTCATCTTAAAACCGCCATCCTCAATCTCATCCAATTCCTGATCCCACACCTTTCATATTTTATCATTCCAGATTACCTTCAGCAAGAATCCTGTTAAGTCAGTTGCACTAGAATTTCTCATACACTTGATGTTTCCTCTTAGCAATTTTCCACCCAGGGACACCTACCCTGCTCCCTGTCTACAAATCCATACTTGTATGTATTTGGACTGAGCACAATCTTCCTCACCTAATGACAAGCTTCATTGCAGTAGTTGTTCTTTAACAAAGTCTTCCTTACCATTTCTTATGAGTATCATAACAAGACTTTTCTTCACTAAAACATGGATAACATAAAAATTCCCAAGTCAGGATCCTTGAACCATGGTCCCACTAAATACTTACTTTAGTCCAGTAGCAAGAATAGGCACTTTGGTGCATGAGTGAGAAAGAACATTGGAGAAAAAAAAAGGATGGCCAAAAAAAAAAAAAATAACAAACAAAACAAAAAATGACAACAACAACAACAACAAAAAAGTTCCTTAAGGGCAAAATGGAGCATTTGATATATAGGTGGCTTTTGTCAGAGAATCAGAACTGTGATGAACATAACCTCTGTCACCCTGCTTATGTAACTACAGTGAGTCACTAAATATTTGCAAACACCTATCTAGTTACTTAAGGATAAGAGGTAAGACATCCACATCACTGGATTGTTATTTAAAGAAAATGAATTGAAAACACTAATTCTGTACACTGTATGTATAAAAAATGGATGCTTGGTAATATTATGCTCATATTTGTTTACATAACCAAAAAAACTGTTTTAGTGAATTGTTTGTGAGTAATTCATGTTCTGGAATCCCAGAGTACTAAGGAAGACTCTATGTGATTTATATTTGTTTCAAAAAATCTCCCTAACTACACTCACTAGGAGCATAAATCAGCATTCATAAATGTGCAGTTTGCCCTTTCCAATTCCTTGTTCATTAAAATTTTGTATAGGTTTTTGGAATCTTTTATTCTTACAACTTTACTTGGTAAAAATTCATGGTTTGTGTTTTAGCACATATCACTCATGTCCTTAAACTGTCATTAAAAATCATTTTTTTAAATTTAAGATGCATGTTTATATCAGAACACTATGTGCAGAGAATCACCTTAGCTCATAGTTTGATTTCCTCATTGAAAAACTCAGGAGAGCCAAGCACAGTGATGCACACCTGTAATCATAGTACTTGGAAGGCTGAGACAGGAGGATCTTAGGTTCAAGGCCTGCCTTAGTAACTTAGCAATACCCTCTCTTAAAATAAAAAATAAAAAAGACTGGGAGTGTAGCTCAGTGGTAGAATGCCCCTGAGTTCAATCCCCGGTAGTCAAACAAACAAACAAAATATCAGGAGATGGCCCCACACTGCCTAGCACACATCTTTAGCCACAGGTACAAAGTATGGAGATCTTCTATCTGTAGATGTCTTCCTTTGGTAAGGATCAAAAATATCTTATAGAATCTATGCTTTTTAAGGTTGAACAACTTGAAGGTTGGCTAAGCTCAACATTTCCTATGTCTCTTGTGGGTTCATTTTTGTAATAAGGTGCTGCTATGGTTTGGATCTGGGTTGTCTCCCAAAGTCTCATGTGTCCAGAGGTGCGGCACTTGGGAAGTGTTTGGATCATGAGGGCTCTGACTTCATCAGTGGATTAGTCCACTGATGGCAAAATGGAATACTGGGATGTGGGATGTACTTGGAAGAAGTAGGTCACTGGAGCATGCCCTGGAAGTGTTACCTGCTCGCTGGCCCATTTCCCCATCTATCTGTCTATCTATCTATCTATCTATCTATCTATCTATCTATCTATCTATCTATCATATCATCTGTCATCTACCTCCTTCTGGGATGACATGAGCTAAGCAGCTTTTCTCTGTCACACCCTTCTACACTGATGTTCTGACTCACCTCAGGCCCAAAGCAATGGTTGCAGCCAACCATGGACTGAAACCATGAGACAAAAGTAAATCTTTCTTCCTTTAAGTTGTTTGTGTAGATATTTTTGTTCAGAATGATGAAAAGCTGGGTAACACAAGTATGAGGTGAAATATATATGATATGGCTGTTAAGTCTCCAAAGTCTACTTTACAAAATGCAAAAATACTCTATCTACTCAACCCTATCTACTCAATCTCTCTACTCACAAAAGAAAAAATTATGAGGGAATCTTAGTAATATTTGATACTGCCAAAACTTTCCAGCTACTTTCAAGAAGCAATAAGTATGAAACTTAGGATATCAGTGGACAAAAGAATAGATAAATAGTAACATCTTAGGGAGGTGACCTCTGCCTTGACTAAGAAAAGGGTCTATTGAAGTCTTTGAAGGACCTCTAAGTTTTATTTGAGCACCAATTAGAATTCAACTTTCATGTAAGAGTCTTAAAATATTCTTCTATACATCACACCAAACACCTGAGTACCATACCTTCCAAGCATACCTGACTTAGAGATACTACATTTATGAGTACTCAAGCACAGTGCGGTGTTAATTGGTTCTGCAGATATTTACATTCCCAGTGCTGGAATCAGTTAGCTTGTCATTGCAGTTTCATTGTGTCTGTAAGATACTAGAGATGAAAGTAATATGCACTATTCATGTGAAAGCTTTAATTTTTTTTTTTTTTTTGTACTGGGGATTGAACTCAGGGGCATTCTACCTCCGAGCTATACCCCCAGCCCTATTTTGTATTCTTTATTTTGAAACCAGGTCTCGCTAAGTTTCCGAGTGCCTCACTAGGTAGCTGAGGCTGGCCTCGAACCCGGATCCTCCGGTCTCAGCCTCCCAAATGCTGGGATTACAAGCGTGCGCCACCATGTCCAGCTGAAAGCTTTAATTTGAATAGCTGAAATTTCCAAGATTCTCCTATTCCTTGTTTTCTTTATCCTGTAATCAATAAAAGGAAAGAAGTGAGGCAAGGTAAGAGGGACTAAAGGAAAATCTCAATTATTCATATAAAACACTATAGTTTGGCTATTGTGAATTGTGCAGCTATAAACATAGATACATATGCATCAGTCTGACAGTTTGGTTTCTATTCTTTTGGGTAGATACCCAATAGTGGTATTGCTGGGTCATATGGTAGGTTTACTCCCATTCGTCTAAAGGTCCTCCATACTGTTTTCCACAGTGGTTGCACAAGTTTGCAATCCCACCAACAATGTATTAGGGTTCCCACTTCTCCACACCCTCACGAGCAGGTGTTGTTGTTCGTGTTTTTTATGATTGCCATTCTTATTGGAGTTAGGTGAAATCTTAGGGTAGTTTTAATTTGCATCTCCCTGATTGCCAATGATGTGGAACATTTCCTCATACATTTATTGGCCATTTGTATTTCTTCTTTTGTGAAGTGTCTATTTAGATCCTTTGCCAATAAGCAGCCAAGATGTCCATTGACAGATGAATGGATTACAAAACTATGGGATATGTACACAATGGAATTTTACTCAGCCATAAAGAAGAACAAAATCATGTTCTTTGCAGGGAAATGGATGCAACGGGAAAACATTATGTTAAGTGAGATTAGCCAGTCACAAAGAGTAAAGAAGCATATGTTCTCCCTAATATGCGGATGCTAAGGAAAAGATGGGGCATAGGAGAGTCTCCAGATGAAAAGGAGAGACCCTCGATAAGCAAAGAAGTTGATTTAATTGAAGGGGATGGACAGGGTGGGGGGGATACCCTAAGGCACATGATGTACTAAGGCACATGATATACAATTATATCAAGGTCACTCACTGAACTGAACCTGAGAGGGAGGGAGGGTGAGGGAATGGGGTGGGAATAGGGAAAGGGGTCAAACGAGAAATGTGTGCAAATATGTCATTAACAATTTGTACCTAACAAAGATGTATGCTTAACATGCACGAATTACTACAATAAAAAAATAAAACACTATAGTTCTAAAGATAAATAAAACACTTACATATGAACCAGTTAACAGGTGCATCAGAAACTGAAGCTAAAGACTTGGGGGAAAGGTCTTTCATTAATATGAAATATGCAAATAATTATTAGAATTTACTCACATTGCTTCATTTAATTCTCATTAGAGATAATAGTTTTGTTTATTATTTCAACCTCAAAGATGAAGAAGTTGAAGTTAGGAGGGGTTAGGACACACACTCAATTATTAAATAACCAAGACTGAATTGCATCTCAGACTTCCTAATCACTCATCAATGATGATATCTCTAAGTAAATAATCCATTAATGAATTATTCTATAAATAGCACTGAAGCAATCTGAGTTCAGGTAAAAGTAGAAAATGGAAATAGCACTTTTGTAGAAATACAAGTTGCCACTGCAAGGGAAAGCAATCTATTCTATATTGAAATTCACAAAAGAAAATATATGTTCTGTGTCCACATACTTTTAATGTCGCCCATGATTTACCATTAAAAGAAAAAATGACTAACAAAACTTTAGAGACCACATAAACATGAACATTCCCTGTCACTCTATTTGCATATAGCATTCATGGTGAGAGTTCACTGAGACTCCCAGTAAGTACAGATAAATGTGGATTCCTTCCAGTGAGTAAGCAGGAGAAATGTCTCAAGATGCCTGACAGTCCATGTTTATTAAAAGGGTAGCTTGCTTTGAATACAGAAAACAAGCAATGGCATTCTATTCTTACCTATGTAACCCAACCATTTATGCTGAAAATGACATAGAAGGAAAGAGAAAGAAAGACAACCCATTCCTTTTCTTCTTCTAATGCTTCTGTATTCTTCCAGAAGTCTAAGTTGCAGGTCATCAGTAGTACATGTTCATTACCAAGAAATAAACTGAAAACACTGAAGTTACTTTTGTGCAGTATTTCCATTTTTCGAATAAAAATATGCAAATACAAATTGTGAAATAAAAATAAGAGTAAAAATAGATAAGCTATGACATAGCCTTCTTGTTCACCATCAAATGGAATCTACCTAAATATGAATTCTCTTTAAAATGAAAAAACTTGAATTTACAGAAAATTATTTAAATTTTGTTTACTTCCAATTAAATTTTAAAAAGATTTTTTAACATTTCCTGTGTAGATCAAGTTATTAGGGATTTATCTTGCTTATTAAATTGTTGGAGAGAAAAGGGGAATTGTGTTTACTCCAGAAATATAGTGCTATAGAAAAAATGAAGGAATTTGAAGAACTTACAGAAACTAATTAAGTAAGCCAAATTGCCATTTGGTTAAGGAAGAGTATGATATTCAAGGTCTCCTTTGGGATTCAGTGGAAATGCTTTGACCTACAAAGGCAGTGCAGCCTGTCAAGAACTGCAACTGAAATATGCAGATCACTGAGACATGTGTTTTTATTTTATGTTATTATGTTATTTATTTTACTTTATGTTATTATGCTACAATATACAAAGTGTAGAAAAATTATTGAATTCTACCAAGCCTCAATTTTATTTTCTATAGAATGGGGGGAAAAAAATCAATGCCCCCCAAGCTAGAGAACTCTGTTACCTCCTGGTTGCTATCATGAAATATTATGGTTACTGTTACTATATGAAACATATTTGTTTTTCTAATATTCATGCATTTCTAATATTAATGTTTCTGAATCTATAATATTTTTACAACTATTTATATATTTAGTAAGATGATAATATTTCCTGAAAAGCTGCTTCAAAATTTCTGATGTCTTTCAGTGAATGAGATCTCAGGATTGAAGAAATACAGAATTTATAGTTACTAAGATGGTTATTACTCACTCCAGTGAATGGATCTTAATGGGAAAAGTCAAATCATAGCAAAAAAAATAATTTAGTTGTTATTCAGAATATTTTGATTATCCCTAACAGTGAAAACTTATTTAATATACTAAGATATTTTTAGTAAATAATAAGTATTGGCTGCTATAGTTAATATGAAAAACATTCATCTTCTTTTTCCTGGTACTGGGGATGGATTGAACACATTTTACAAATAAGCCAACAGATTTGAAAAAGTTTTTAGTTCATTGTAAAATGAAAAATGGAAGGAATCAAAGATATATGGCAGCAATAGGACTAGAACAAGGGAAACAATAGAAATATTTATAAAGGAGAATTGACAAAATTCAGTAACAGAATAGATATGTGCTTTAATGGAATAAGGTACACTTCCACACGGTTCAATAGTTCTTTATAATAAAAAGAAGCAAGAGAGTGAGGCAAAACATACATATACACACAAACACACACTTACTATATATATAGTAACAAAATAATATATATAGTGCTTTATAATTTATATTTAAGTTTAGAACCTATCTCAAATTAATTTTTACATAGTGTGAGATAGAACTGAGAATTTTTGTTTACATTTTAGATTTCTAATTAACTCAGCACTGCTTATTGTAAGGACTAGTTATCAGCAGTGCAAGGCAGTGACACTTTTGTAGTAGTGAGATGATTCTGTATGTGCTAGACTCTCTTCTGTTCCTAGCCATATACTAAGACCACACTATCTTAATTTAGTTACATCATGAGAGATCTTGACATCTGGTAGTATAAACCCTTCAATTTTTTTAGAGGGAAAATATAAAGTTTCAAATTGTTTTGAAAATACAAAAGAAGACAAAAAAAGAAAGTAAAATATTATAACTCTATCTATCAATCTATCTATCTATCATCATCTATCTATCTACATATCATCGATCTACCTACTTCCTTACTTAATTTAGAAGGAAAGATAGAATGAACAAAATAAACTCAAATATTTAAACCCCCAAGAGTCATTTGCTAATTCCAACAGCAATTAAAAACTGTAAAAAGGTACATATTGTCAGACTTGATTAAAAACAATGAAATCTACCTCAATATTCTTTACATGCTGTGTGTCAAAAAGGATACAATGATGTTGAGAATAAACAATTGAAAAACCCATGTCTTTCAAAAACTAAGGAAAAGAGAATTGGAATGTGTTGCATCAATATCGGACTAGGAAACTTTAAGATAAAAACTTTAATAAAAATGTTGAGTTACTTTATGATGACAAAAGTATTCTCAATAGGGAGAACCATTAGTCAAATATTTGATTTTTTTTTTTTTTTTTTTTTTTTTTTTTTTTTTTTTTTTTTTTTTTTGTGGTACTGGGGATTGAACTCAGGGGCATTCTACCTCCGAGCTATACCCCCAGCCCTATATTTTTTTTATTCTTTATTTTTGAAACTGGGTCTCACTAAGTTGTGGAGTGCCTCACTAGGTAGCTGAGGCTGGCCTCAAACCCAGATCCACCGGTCTCAGCCTCCCGAATGCTGGGATTACAAGTGTGCGTCACCACGTCCGGCTCCAAATATTTGATTTTTAAAAGGTTAATAAAATTAATGACGATGTGAAGATA
Source organism: Graphiurus murinus (assembly GCA_004027655.1). Lineage (NCBI taxonomy): Eukaryota > Metazoa > Chordata > Mammalia > Rodentia > Gliridae > Graphiurus > Graphiurus murinus. Next base: position 22,639 of record PVLC010007022.1, on the reverse strand, counting down.
AGAACACAAATAACCAACATAAACAATGAAAATGGATACCACTACAGATTTGTTTTAATGATAATAAAATATATTACAAATAAATTTATGACAAGGTTTGAATGTATAAATAATACAAATTTAAAACCATATTTTTTGTGGTACTGGGGATGGAACCTGGGGCATTCTACCTCCAAGCTACAGCCCCAGCCCTATTTTCTTATTCTTTATTTTCAAAAAGGGCCTCACTAAGCCGGGCGTGGTGGCGCACGCTTGTAATCCCAGCATTTGGGAGGCTGAGACTGGAGGATCCGGGTTCGAGGCCAGCCTCAGCTGCTTAGTGAGGCCCTCCGCAACTTAGTGAGACCCTGTTTCAAAATAAAGAATAAAAAATAGGGCTGGGGGTGTAGTTCGGAGGTAGAATGCCCCTGAGTTCAATCCCCAGTACCGCAAAAAAAAAAAAAAAGGGCCTCACTAAGCAGCTGAGGCTGGCTGCGAACCCAGATCCTACAGTCTCAGCCTCCCAAATCCTGGGATTACAGGTGTGAGCCACAACACCTGGCTTAAAACCATATTTTTAAGAACACTGAGAAAGGAGGGTTTGTTTCCATTATCCTTCATACCAGTTTTGCCAACACCATTTATTGAAGAGGCTATCTTTTTTCCAGTGTTTATTTTTGGCTCCTTTGTCAAAAAAGCAGTTGGCTGTAAGCACGTGGTTCTGTTTCTGAATCTTCTATTCTGCTCTGTTGGTCTTTGTGTCTGTTTTTGTGCCAATACCATGCTGTTTTTATTACTGTGGCTTTGTAGTAGAGTTTGAAGTCAGGTATTGTGATACCTCCTGCATGGTTCTTGTTGCTAAGAACTACTTTGGCTATTCTGGGCTTTTTTTGTTGTTCCAAATGGATTTAAGGACTGATTTTTCTATTTCTGTGAGGAATGACCTTGGTAATTTCATGGGTATTGGATTGAATCTGTAGATCATTTTGGGGGGAATAGCTATTTTGATGATATTTATTCTGCCTATCCAAGAGCATGGAAGATTTTTCCATCTTCTAAGGTCTTCATCAATTTCTTTTTTCAACCTTTTATAGTTTTCCTTATAGAGGTCTTTTACCTCCTTGGTCAGGTTTATCCCTAAGTATTTTGTTTTTTGGGGTGCTATTGTGAGTGGAATTGTTTTCTGGATTTCTTTTTCAGTGGATGTATGGTTAGCATACATGAACACTTCTGATTTTTTTAAGATTGATTTTGTATCCAGCACTGTGCTGAATTTGTTGGTCAGTTCTATAAGTTTTTTGGTTTATTTTGTTGGGTCTTCAAGTATAGTATCATGTCATCTACAAAAAGGGATAGTTTTAGTTCTTTCCCTATTTTTACACCTTTGATTTCCTTCTCTTGTTTTATTGCTCTGGCTAGTCTCAAGTACTATACTGAACAGAAGAAGAAGAGGTGATAATGGACATCCTTGTCTTGTTCCTGTTCCTGTTTTTTTTTTTTTTTTTTTTTTTTTTTTTTTTTTTTTTTTTTTTTTTTTTTTTTTTTTTTTTTTTTTGGTACTGGGGATTGAACTCAGGGGCATTCTACCTCCGAGCTACACCCCCAGCCCTATTTTTTATTCTTTATTTTTTGAAACCGAGTCTCACTAAGTTACAGAGTGCCTCTCTAGGTAGCTGAGACTGGCCCCGCGAACCCAGATCCTCAGGTCTCAGCCTCCCGAAAGCTGGGATTACAAGCGTGCGCCACCATGCCTGACTTGTTCCTGTTTTTAGTGGGAACTCTTGCAGTTTTTCTCCATTTAATATGATTTTGGCTGTGGGCCTATTATATAGTGCCTTTATGATGTTTAGGTGTGTTCCTTCTATTCTGATTCTCTGAAGTGCTTTTAGCATGAATGGGTGTTGGATCTTGTCAAATGCTTTTTTGGAATCAATTGAGATGATCATGTGATTTTTGTCTTTGATTCTGTTTATGTGGTGAGTTACATGGATTGTTTTTCATATGTTGAACCAGCCTTGCATCCCTGGGATCAACAAGACCCCAAAAGCACCAGCAACTCAAAGGAAGATCAATACATGGGATTACATTAAACTGAAGAGCTTCTGTGCAGCAAAGGAAACTATCAAGAACCACAACAGAGAGCCCACAGAGTGGGAGAAAAATTTTGCCAGGTACTCTTTTGATAAAGGACTAATATCTAGGATATACAGAGAACTCAAGAAACTCAGCTAAGAAAACAAATAACCCAATCAAAACATGGGCAATAGACACTTCACAAAAGAAGAAATACAAATGGCCAATAAATGTATGAGGAACCACATCATTAGCAATCAGAGAGATGCAAACCAAAACTACCCTGAGATTTCACCTAACTCCAATCAGAATGCCAATCAAAAAAACATGAACAACAACAAATGCTGGCGAGGGTGTGAAGAAGTGGGAACCCTAATACATTGTTGGTGGGATTGAAAATTAGTGCAACCACTTTGGAAAACACTATGAAGGACCCTCAGATGAATAGGAATGAACCTACCATATGATCCAGCAATACCACTTCTGGGTATCTACCCAAAAGTATGGAAACCAAACTATCAGACCGATGCATGTGTATCTATGTTTATAGCTGCACAATTCACAATTGCCAAACTATGGAAACAGCCAAGATGTCCATTGACAGATGAATGGATTACAAAACTATGGAATATGTACACAATGGAATTTTACTCAGCCATAAAGAAGAACAAAATCATGTTATTTGCAGGGAAATGGATGCAACTGCAACTTTAAAACATTATGTTAAGTGAGATTAGTCAGTCACAAAGAGTAAAAAAAAAAACATATGTTCTCCCTAATATGTGGATGCTATGGAGAAGATGGGGTATAAGAGGGACTTCAGATGAAAATGGAGAAAATGTAGATAAGCAAAGAAGTTGACTTAACTGAAGGTGATGGATAGGGTGGGGGGCACCCTAATGCACATGATGTACTTTCACAAATATATCAAAGTTAATCACTAAACTGAACTTAAGAAGGAGGGAGGCCGACGGAGTGGGGTGGGAATTGGGGAAGGGGTTAAATGAGAAATATGTGCATATATGCCTTTATCAGCTTGTACCTAACAAAGATGTATGATTACAATGCACCAATTAATAAAAATTAAAAAATTTTAAAAATTTAAAAAATAAGTCACATTACTGCAGAATCACAGAGTTCTCAGTAGTCAATAAATTTTTATGAAGTAGAACTGAAAAAAAAGAACACCGAATTAAGAAAATTAAATTTTTTTCAATAAGTCATTAAGGAAAATTCATCATAGTCAAAAAAAAGATTCCTCTTGGGTCCCACACATATCCCCAAAATATTTAACAATGAGTTCCACCAAGGATTCAAGGAATAAATGATTATAGTGTTACATAGAGTCTTCCAGCAAATTGAAAAAATATCAACACCTTTCTTTTTAAAGCCAGTAGGATCTTGATTTAACTAGGAAAAATATGGATTAATTTCATTCATTAAGATAGTTCCAAAAAATTCTAACAATTTGAGAAAATTGAATCAAACAACATATACAATTGATTCAATTTGGTCATAATTTTAAAGCAATATATAAAATACACCATGGATACAGGTTTATGTGATTTAATATTAGACACTTAATAATTTGAATAAAGAGGAAAAATGCTATCATCTCTATCAAGGAAAACAAAGCAAGAAAAACATGTCTATATTATTTAAGCATGAAAAACATTGACAAGTAGGACTAGGAGGGAACATCCTTAACTTTAATAAGAAGGATGTGCTTAAAAGTCTGTGGCATTGTACTTCATGAACACTTATCAACATTAAGACAAAATTTCCACTCTCACTCCCTTTGTTCACTATGGGACTAGGGGAAGTTGCCAACTAAGAAAGTCAAGAAAATATTTAAAAGGCATAAGAGATAAAAATAAATTATTCTTGGCAGATGGTATGATTATATGAATAGTAAACCCAAAAGAACACAGAAATACATTTTATAATTAATAAGAGAGTTCAACAATTTGGTTAAAAACAAAGTATCTACATAAAAATCAGTTGCTTTCCTATATGTCATCCACAAATGTTTAGATAATAACATTTTTAAAATATAATTTAAAATAGCATTAAAATCTAAATTATACAGGAATCAATCCAGCAAAATAAATTCAAGAATTCCATAGAGACCATTACTAACCATTACCACAAATTAAGAAAAAAAATTGGTTAATGAGATTTAACTTCTCAATGGATTACAAAACTCAATCAGTTCTAGGAATAATGCATAAATGTATTAATTTATTAATTAAATATTCCCCTTTTTCTTCTTTTGTTCTGATTTATTGGCAGAACATGGAAACAGAATACACAGGTGAAGGCGAGACTCTTTTTTTAAAAAAAGCAGAAAAAATAGCTATACCAGTATGAAAATTTATTATAAAAAGATAGCCTTTAAGGCTGGGGATATAGAAACTTACTGCTAAAAAATAACCCAATCAAAAATGGGCAAGAGAACTAAATAGATACTTCACAAAAGAAGAAATACAAATAGCCAATAAATATATGAAAAAAAGTTCAACATCATTAGCAATCAAAGAGATGCAAATCAAAACTACACTGAGATTTTACCTAACCCCTACTAGAATGGCAATCATCAAAAATACAAACAATAATAAATGCTGGTAAGGAAGTGGGTAAATAGGAAATCAGATACACTGTTGGTGGGATTGCAAATTAGTGAAGAGACTTGGAGAGCAGTGTGGAGGTTCCTCAGAAGAAAGAGAATAGAACTACCATATGACCCAGCTATACCACTGTTAGATATCTACTCAAAAAAATTAAAACCAGGCTACCAAAGTAATGCATGCATATCTAAATTTATAGATGCACAATTTATAATTGTCAAACTATGGAACCAGCAGAGATATCCATCAACAGATGAATTGATTACAAAGTTATGGTATATATACACACAATAAAATCTACTCAGTCATAAAGAAGAACAAAATTATGACATTTTCATGAAAATAGATGGAACTAGAGAATATTATGCTAAGTGAGATTAGTCAGTCACAAACAAAACAATGAAATATGTGTAGCAAGAGAGAAACTGGGATACAAAGCAAATTCTAGACAAAGGAAAAGAAACCCTAGTAGAGTGATGGAGGGGGTTTGAGGGAGGGATGCAGGTTGAGGGGCAGAGATGTAATGAAGTAAACACTTCAATGGACATGATGTACATACACAAAATTATCAATGCCAATCTCATCTCGATGCTATACATGGGAAAGAGGAGCAAGGTGGGAGTTGAGAGAATTACTGACTGCTGTGTGCCTATTATATCTCTCTTGCTCCGAACTTCATCATGATGAGTGATTACAATGCACCAATAAAAAAAAAAATGAAGAGATGACCAGTAGAATATTGGAAGGAGATTGGGGGAGAGAGATTGGGAGGGGAAAAGGAAGAACTGATGAAAGAAACAGTTCATATTATGCTATGCTATTGATGAAGGTATCATTATATGTATAGGAAGGGCAGGTAGCAGGGTGGGACCTAAAGGGAAACACACCAAGACCTGAGTGGATATTTGTTTGTATGATTGAACCTCACCAAGATGTACAATTAAAATGCACCAATAAAAGTATATAAACAAGCCCTACATTTAATGGAAAGTTGACATATGTCAAGATTTCTCTAAAGATCAGTGTAGAAAGCCTTTTCCATACATTGCCCTGGGAAAATTGACTATTGATAGAAAAAATTAACTTGAAATCTTACAACATACCACAGTCAGTAAAGAAGTCATGTAAATTAAAGATTTCATTGTAAATTCAAACCATAATTAATTTAGAAGAAAATATGAGAGAATATCTTAATGAGATAAGAATAGGGAAATATTTTGCAAACAACCCCCAAAAATACTAAGTACAAAGAAAAATATTGATTAACTTGGCTATATTAAAATTAATACATTTTTATCAAAAAGATATCATAAGTATGAAGAAAACTGAGAAAAGATACACATAGCACATGTGAAAACAAAGATTAACTTTAATCTAAAGAATGCTATTATTCAACTGGAAAAGGGAATATGGACAAAAGTCTCAAACAAACACTCCCCAAAGAAGAGATCTCAATGGGGTTAAATACCACAATCATTGCATCTCGCTGAGACAAGGAAAACTTCAGAATCTGTTAATATCAAGAGATGGTAAGGATGCAGAACAGGGGGGGTCTCATAAATATAAGTAGGGTATAAACTTTTATAGAATTGTGTTTATTATTATTTCATGAATATGAAGCTACCATACTCTGTCACCCAATAACTTCATTCTTTAAAACACACATGTGCATATTGAATTATATGTATAAGAATTATTCACAATTGTTCAAAAGTGAGTACAACCCAAAAGTCCATCCACAGCAAATGGGCAAATTATGACATATTTTTGCAGTGGTAAATTACATAGCAATGAACATGATGACAGAATAGCTACACGCAAAAGCATAGATGAAGCTCAAAAATACTAAAGTAAACCAAGCGTAGTGGTGGATGCCAGTAATCCTAGTACTTCAGAGGCTGAGGTGGGAGGATTACAGGTTTGAGGCCAGCCTCAGGAACTTAGCAAGAATCTCAGCAACTTAGTGTGACTCTGTTTCAAAGAAAAAGTAAAATAGGGCTGGGTATGTAGCTCAGAGGTAGAACACACCTAGATTGAATCCTCACTATCACAAAAGTCTACATATTAAATGCTTCTGTACATTAAAGTTAAAAGCAAATATTAGGCAATACTTTATAGGGATAAATACATAAAAGTGGTAATATCATGAAGAAAAACATCAAAATCATTATTATAAAACTCAAAATGATAATTGTCTCTATGGGATAATGAGGAGGTGGCAATCTGTGATGGGCATATGGTGCTCTTCTGGGCTCTGAAAGAACCCCAAATGTCAACCCTAGGTAGTGTATGTAAAGAAGTGCTCACTTCTTTAGAATTCATGAAACAATAATACTATGACTTGACTGCATGTTTTAATATCACAATAAAGAAGAGACAGAGATACATTAAAATGATGAATAATGCAATGGGAACACCCAAAGACAGAAACGTCAGAGACAAAAAAACTTTCAGTAGGGGTGGGGGGGATGTAATTGGAAATATAAAATGGAAGAAACTTTCAAGATAAATACCAAAAGACACAATATCATTCTAATAGGAACTGAGAATGAGAGCAAAGAAAATGACATGAATCACAGTAACAATAAGATTGGAAATATATATTTTCTCAAGGTGAAGTCCAAGCCTTGAGACTTCACACTAAAAAATTCCCTGTGTCCAAGTAGGGCATTCTTTGTTTGGTTCAACCCTGCTGAAACTTTTAGATTTCAAGGATTGATAAAAGAAATGTAAGGAACAAAAGGCTTTCAAAGAGGAAAAGGGAGGTATCTAAATATGAGTTACATCCTGATCAGACCTGTTTTCAATAAAGAATGTTGGAAGAAAATGGAAAAATAATTTTTTTTTTCAAATTTCTGAACAAAATGGTTTTGACACTCTTTTTAATCAGCTAGCATGTATGTTGGGCAGACATCATGATCGCTTTTGTTTATTTGTTTCTTTGCTTGTTTTTATGTGTGTGGTAATAGGGATTGAGCCCAGGGGTGTTCTACCTCTGAGCTACAGTCACAGTCTTTTTTTTTTTTTTTTTGAAACAGGATTCAAATTGCCAAGGCCTAAGTTGCTGAGGCTAGCTTTGAACTTTCAATCCTCCTGTCTCAGCCTTCCAAGTAACAGGATTACAGGTATGCACCACCACAGGTGGGTTTGAAAATTCATATTTTTAATTCCTACACCACTTTCCTCTCTGGGAAAAAAACAAAACGGAACCCTGGTCAAACTATTATTTATTTATGTCTAGGCCAGGGAGTTATTTGGGACAAATACGGGCTCAGAAATTTTACTCTACACAAACTTTTTTTTTTTTTAGAACCAGAAAAATATGCTTAAAAGTAAAATCTGTCAATTTTGGTTTTATCTTCCCCACACAAAGAATCCACCAATGATAAAACATTCCATCTGTCCTCTTTATTTTCTTTGTATAGAACTTAGATTCCAGAACATTCCACCTAGTACAGAAATGTCTTGAGTTGTACTGGTGCTAGAGGAGCAAAATTCCAACCCAACATATCCCCCACAGTATGTCTCTCCATGATAACTTCTAAGAAGCCAAATGCAGCTGGAGAACTCTCTTTATCAAAGCATGTCATTTCAGATCAGCTCATGAGCATGACCTTCAATGGGCATGGAAATTTGCCTGATTCTTCTACCCATATTTAGAAACCCTGTTTCCACTGTCTTTAAATTGTGTACCTTTCTGTCTGTTCTAGTTAACATCTTCCTTCTAATTTAATTTCCCACTAAATGTGCTCTATCCAATCATGACCCTATGATTTTTTAGAGATGTAACCAGGTGTCTCCTCCCTGACAAGTCAGTTTCAAGAGTGTGTATGGTGTATGCTCATCACCTCATTTACTCATCCTTCATGGGGCTCTCACACAAGCCAGCCATCTGTCTTCATTCAGGCACCAGTGCTGCTCCTCCTCATGAGCCATGTTGCCATGTCCAGTGAATACATTTCAGACTTCATCCTAGTCCACTTTCCAACAACTTTCAATGCTATTTGTCTACTCTTTCTTTGAGGTACTGTCTTTTTTCCTTACTGACTACTCTGTATACAGGATTTCTATCTAATTCCCTGACCATTGCTCAGTCTTCTAAGACATCTCTTCTTCATTTTGACCATGTGAAGATGAGGTTCTTCAAGATTAAGATTAGGCCCCTCACTTTTTACTCTTCTCAACTATACAGCATTAGCCCAAGATATCTTTGCAACATAGGCAAAAATCTCAAATCTCCAAATGACTCCATGAGTTGTAGGAAGACCTGTCATGCCCATTTAGATGACCCAAGTTCTCTTAAACTGAACATATTCAAACTAAAATTGTGTTATTTGCTTTCCCTGTTATCTGTTGACTACTAGATGGCATAACATAGACCAAAAATTTACAATCATTTTGAGACTTTAGGTTCCTTTCCCCAATTTATCACCTAGTTGTACTGACATTGCACACTAAACTATCATAAGCTGCTATTATCCCTTCTCAAGACTATGAAAATAGCTCCTTAAGTAGATGACTCACAATGTCCAGGTATCTTTTCCTGGCCATTTTCTATGTTGCATGTTAACAGAACTTAATAAAACCATCTTTTCTCCCACCTCAAATTAAACACCTTCAATGGAATTTCTACTTAACAATGCTCTGCATGATCTATTACCTACTAATATTTCAAGTGTTATCTTGTACTTGCAGCCTTGAATTTTGCAACACTTTTTAATTTTTTGCATACTGCTGCCTTGAGTACTTCAACCTCTTTTTCTCATCCCCACTCTTGATCTGTGTATGAATATGTGTGGAGCATGTGTATATAAATGTACACTTAAGTATTCATGTAAACACACATGTAACTATACCCTTTTTTCCCTGCTTAAAAATTATTGAGTAAACTACAAAAATAAGACATGATGCCAGTGGTACCCACCACCAATATATAATAAATGTTAAAGTGTTTAAGGTCACTCTTAAGAAAATAAAATATGACAGATGCAGTAATTGTTCCCTTTGAATTTCTTTCTTTTTAAAATTTTTTAAAATTAATTAGTTTATTTTTTATTAGTGCAATGTAATCATACATCTTTGTTAGGTACAAGCTGGTAAACAACTCTTATCGTAGATGCAAAGAAAACAACTAGGGCGAATAAAAAATTGAAGGCAAAGTAGTTCAGCATAAGGTAAAGAAGATTTGGTTAAAACCTTTTGGGATCCCATATTAAATGGCAGGTAGACTGGTCTGGGGAGTAAATTTGTGGATACTGTCAACGTCAACCAGGGGTTAGAAAGGACTTAAATATCAATGGTATTTTAAACTGTATTAAACTCAAAGAACTTTCTGATCAGAATATGCAATGATTCCAGAATTCTAAATTTATTTTTACTCATTTTTTATTGGTGCATTGTAATCATACATCATTGTTAGGTACAAGCTGGTAAAGGCATACATGCACAAATTTCTCATTTAACCCTTCCTTGATTCCCACCCCTCTCCCTCCCCCTCCCTCCTTCTGAAGTTCAGTTTAGTGATTGACTTGGATATCTTTGTGAAAATATATAATGTACATTAGGGTGTTTCTCTCCCCCCCACCTCATCACCTTCGGTTAAGTCACATTCTTTGCTCATCTACGGTTTCTCCTTCTTCCTCTAGAGTCCCTCTTATGACCCACTTTCTCCATAGCTTCTGTATATTAGGGACAGAATATTATTTTTTACATTTTGTGACTGACTAACCTCACTTAGCATAATGTTTTCCAGTTCCATCCATTTCCCTGCAAATGACATAATTTTTTTCTTCTTTATGGCTGAGTAAAATTCCGTTGTGTACATATCCCATAGTTTTGTAATCCATTCTTCTGTTGATAAACATCTTCCGTTGATATTCCACAGTTTGGCAATTGTGAATTGTGCAGCTATAAACATAGATACACATGCATTGGTCTGATAGCCAAAGTAGTTCTTAGCAACAAAACCACACAGGAGCCATCACATTATCTGACTTCACACTATACTACAAAGACACAGTAATAAAAACAGCATGGTATTGGCACAAAAACAGACAGATAGACCAATGGAACAGAATAGAAGACTCAGAAAAAACCCACACACTTATACTCAATTGATTTTTTACAAAGGAGCCAAAAACATACACTGGAAAAAAGATAGCCTCTTCAACAAATGGTGTTGGCAAAACTGGTTAGCCATATGTAGGAAACTAGAAATAAACCCAACTTTCTCACCCTGCACAAGAGTCAATTCAAGATGAATCACAGACCTGGAAACAGGTCCAACACTTCAACACATAGGCACAGGTGAAAACTTTCTCAACAAGACCCCCAAAGCAAAGCAACTCAAAGGAAGATAAATACATGGGATTGCATTAAACTGAAGAGCTTCTGTGCATCAAAGGAAACTATCAAGAACCTCAACAGAGAGCCCACAGAGTGGGAGAAATTTTTGCCAGCTACTCCTTTGATAGAGGATTAATATCTAGAATATACAGAGAACTCAAGAAACTCACAGCTAAGAAAACAAATAACCCAATAAAAAACAGGCAAAGGATCTAAATAGGCATTTCACAAAAGAAGAAATACAAATGGCCAATAAATGTATGAGAAGATGTTTCACATCATTAGCAATCAGAGAGATAAATTTGTTTCTAATTCCATTTCTTTCTTTTTCAATAAGCATCAACTTTCCTGAAATGTGTGGTGATATGGTCAGATATAGACTGCCCCCTGAAGGGCTCTGGGTTGATGTAGTTAACTCATGGGGTTAGTAATCTTTTCAGTAGACAAACCCATTGCAATGGACTTATCTGGCTGGTAACCTAGAGTGCAGAACACTTGGTAGTCCCTGGGAGTGTGGACTTAGGGATTGTGCGTATGTCCTTGAATCACCTCGCTTGCTTGACTCTCTACTTTCAGCCTACACAAAGTGAGAGTGTGGAGCTTTGTGCATTCTCCACTTCCTGCTGCCATGCCCTGAGCGTCACATGGACCTACCCCAGAATCTCCAGAAAAATGTGAGGAAATAAACTTCTTTCTTCTAAATTGTGTGGTTACTCATTTGGAGTTATAACAGTGAGACTGTTGGCCAAGACATGTGGCTATCCTTTCTACCCAATTTCATATACATTTACTCGCTCTTTTCTTTCCTTCTGTCTGAGTAGACCCTCTAAAAGTAATCTTATAATTCTGCGAGAAAGTTCTATTTAATATTATAATTTTGATACACATACACATCAACATGTGTGAAAATGATATATTTCATTAACATTGAAAATTTTCATCATTTTATTGTAAAATATTTGTTTTTCCCTTTTTTGATACTCTAAACAATATGTAAGACTTCTCCAAAATATATACTGGAAATTAATGGATATTAGTGCATGTACAACTTCAGTATTACCAAATATTGTCAAATTGTTTTCTAATATAGCTGTAGAGATTTACACTCTGAGCAGCAATATTTGGCTTTCCACATCCATATAGTCATGATATTCATGACTATAAACAGGTATCTCACATTTAAACTGTATTACACAATTATTAGAGCATTTTTTCAAATAAATATTAGTAGTTTTAACTTTTACTTCTTAATTTGGCTCTAGATGTCATCTGCAACTTGTTTTCCTTTTCGTCCATTTATTCTATTCATATATAAGTGTTCTATAAGCATTCTTTTAACAAATTCTAGACTCACTATATATGTTACAAATATCATCTTCTAACTATGAACTTCTTAAACTTAGCTCATGTGATATATTTTAGCATATAGAAATATTTTTAATTTCATGCCATGTGTATCAGTATTTCCCATCTCAATTTTTATTCTTGTTTCTTACTCAAGAAATCTTTCTCTACAGCGGGCATGGTGGCGCACACTTGTAATTCCAGCATTTGGGAGGCTGAGATCGGAGGATCCGGGTTCGAGGCCAGCCTCAGCTACCTAGTGAGGCACTCCGCAACTTAGTGATACCCTGTTTCAAAATAAAGAATAAAAAATAGGGCTGAGGGTATAGCTTGGAGGTATGCCCCTGAGTTCAATCCCCAGTACTGAAAAAAAAAAAAAAAAACCTTTCTCTACCCTGTTTCCCCTTATGTTTTCCTGTAACATTCTGAAAATTTCCTTTCATATTTATAACACTCATCTAGGCAGAATGTCTTCTATGTACAGGGCAAAGTAGGGATGGAATCTTATAATTTTCCAAAACGAATTGTTAAATATCTAAAGACTATTTACTATACAGATCAGAGGCTGATAAATCATGGCCTATGGGCGAGCTGCCTATTTTTATAAAGTTTTACTATAACATGGTTTGCCTTATTTGTTATACATTGTATCTGACTATTTTTGTGTTGTGTTTTGAGCTGGATAGTTGTGACAGAGAATACATGGCCCACAATGCCTAAATTATTTCTGGCCCTTTAAGAAAATATTTGCCAGTTAGTTTTCGCTGATTATGATGCTACTTATCTACCAAGTTACCACAAAGGGCTGCTTCTGTGATCCCTACTCTTGTTTTCCTGTAAGTCCACTCTGTCAATATCATGCTGTTCTAATTACAACAGTTTTATAACATATTTGGATTTCAGGTAGGTAGTTTCTACTGTTCTAAAAACTTCCTGACCATTTTCAGAAATATGCTCATCTGTTAGAATTTAAGACCTATGAAAAACACATTTATATGTTTATTTGCATGTGAGAAAGCATGACATGTTTAAGGTATTGAGTCTTTCATCTACAAAATGATATATCTTTCTATTAAAACAGGGCTTCTTTTATGTACTTTGTAAAATTTTAGTTTCCTCTATAACAGCTCTGCATACCTTTGGTGGATTAAGTCTTAGATATGTTCACGTGCTCTTCTTTATATTTCTTACCTCTCATATTTTCTTTTTCATTTTCAGTGCAGCATGCGGATAATTTCCTCAGATTCATCTTTCAGCTCACTAAATCACTCTTCAAATGTGCTTAATCTACTATTTAACATTCATTGGGTTTTTTATATCAAGGGCTGCAATTTTATATCTGGAAGTTTTATTTGATTCCTTTGAAAATATCCCTGTTCTTACGGTTTCCATTTTTTAATCCTTATTTTATCCATTTAATCCTTTTAACATATTTATTTTATTGTGCCTTTCAAAGTGCTCCAGTCATTCAAATATTGTGCACTTTTAATTTTTGTCTACTTCTAATGCCACCCTACATTTGGGAATCTATTGTATACTTTATAATAACAAAGTTGTTCTTGTTTTTAATTTTCTGCTGCCATTTTTGGTGTGTGTGTGTGTGTGTGTGTGTGTGTGTGTGTGTGTGTGTGTGCGCATTTATTTGCAGTTGCTTATATTATGTTTAGAATACTCTTACAGTAATTTCTCACCTTGAGGATGCTGTCAGCATGCTGCTTTTAATTCCTAAATTAACACCAGTTCACAAGTAGATTCTATCACCTGTATCTCTCACAGGAGTCCCTGGAATCCCAGGACAGAGTCACCTCTTTTTTTTTTTTTTTTTTTTTTTTAACTTTGCCTTTTGTTGATTTTCATTCCAGGTTCTTCCCATCTTTGCCCTATTCAATTAGTAACAAACTTATATAATATTGTAAAAAAGCACAAATGTAAAACTGTATTAAGTGGACTACTCAGAGGGGGGAAAAACACTATCAAAGTTATTGGAGAAAAATGAGCAGAGTATATAAATTCAAGAGAAACTTCATAAACAAGCGAGAGAGACAATACAGGACTGTAGAATGTTTGATTATTGTCTTCTTTTTCATTTCCAAAGCACTGACAGCAAGAATGGATCCGGGTTCGCGGCCAGCCTCAGCTACCTAGTGAGGCACTCTGCAACTTAGTGAGACCCTGTTTCAAAATAAAGAATAAAAAATAGGGCTGGGGGTATAGCTCGGAGTACCACAAAAAAAGAAAAAGAAAAAAAAAAAAAAGAATGACAGTGTGGTTTAAACAGAGCCAGAGCCTCCATAAAGGGCTGAAAATCTGCTCTGCCACTGCCAATTACTCTGCCCCTAGAGCCCCTATTTTGCTTTATGGCAGTATTATCAGATTACATTTTGACAGTGACCAATGACGTAAACAACAAGAGGTAGAATCATAGGTGGCTGGCCAACTTTATCCTGAGAGATAGCTGGAGAAGAGTTTGAGTGTGGTTTGTGCCACAGAGGATGAGATCCAAAGGAAAGAATTTCCATATATATGGAAATTATATCTCATATATATATGTATTATATATATCATATATATGAGATATCTCTGGACTATATACTTACAACAACTTCTAGGTGTGTATGTGGGAGGGTCTTCAGCTAACACTGGTCAGTAATATCTCATGCAACAGGCTCTGTACTGTTCATTGGCAGTGTTAGAAAAACCATGCAACTTGGGAATAACAGGGAGGGGTTTGGAGAATACACAAATGTACTGTTCCTCTGCCTAGAGGTTTGAACAGTGATGGCTGTCTACTTGTTAAAAATATAGCTCTTCCCTTTATCATAACAAGGAATGTTGGATCCTCCCAGAGGATAGATAGAAAACATAGAAAATATGCTAAAATATATAACTGAATAAATAGAAATTTTCGGGGGGGGTGAGGGTAGGAGAAGGTCTTCTTCACAGGAAGATTTACAAGTAGGAAGTGTTTCAAGATCAGGATGATGGCAATTGCCAACAAAACATACCCATAAAATTAAGACATTCTAAATCCAGCTCCCTTTTTTCCTTTTTAAGGAAAGTGACCCAAAAATTCATCTAGGAAATTAATGTAAAGGAATGAAATATATATATATATATGAAATTTCACACATATTATACATTTGGATGAATTTCCTAGGTGTTTAACAAGGAGCAATAAGGTAAGGACCACACTGTCCCATAGAAAAGAGAACTGCTTTACAGTAGCACAAGTGGGGAAAAATATTTTTAGAGGCTTTTGAAAAGAAGATAATTAGAAACAAATGAGAAATGCATAGTATTTATTAAGAGTTGTTAAAAGAAGGTACAAATAATATGTTAATGGTCTTGAGAACAGGAAGAAAAGAGCAGAGCATGAGCAAATTCTATTGGCTTTAATGACCAAGACACTCTTCAAGGCAGGGATTTTAGTTTAACTGAACTTCCAAGGAGAAAAAAACCTCAAAAAACATAAGATACCAATAAATTTGGGGGTAACTTGGGTAATTAGCATCTAGGAAAATTTACTCACCCACTATTTTCACACAACACAAAATTCTAGAGAATCTAGGAATGGATCATAAATTCTCACTAAATGGGTGGTACTCAAGAGGCCTATATTTATAGGCCAATGATGGCTCTGATACTAACACTCATTACAGGGTTGCATAAGACTGCAGTAACAAAAACTACATAAAAATAGACCCCAAACAAAAGCAATGTATCAATAGGACCAAATACACACCCAAAAGCAGAGAAACTTATATATAAGGGTTTATTTGATGATAAAGGTGATATTCAAAATTAGAATGGGCTGTTCAACAATTTGTATTGACATGATTGCTCATCTATTTAAAAAGCATAAAAGCAACATTATATCTCTTACATCCATTTACTTTTCACTGAAGTTAAAAGTAGGAGAATGACTCTATAGTCTTGGTTTCAGGAAACCCGCCCTAAAGATGTCACTCAAAGACCACAAAGCACATTACCAATTAAATTGGCTTAACGACTAAATAATGTAAAATAAAATAAAATTTAAGTTTCAAAAAATAAAGCCAAACATGGATTAATATTTGTGCTGGCTTTAAAATATTTCTTTAAGCACTTTGATACTCTTTCCAATGAAAAGTTAAATCCATTGTCAAATTCTCTTATCCTTCAGTAAGGGTCAGTCTGAGATATTTGTATCTTATGAATGGAAGGCAGCAGAAATGGTTCTGTGTAGAGCATCCAAAGCTTGTAGAAGAGACAAGATTGTCTTTGCCTGAGTTGCTCTTGAGATGTTTGTTTTTGGAACTTAGTTGCCATGTTGTGAGGAAGCCCAAGCCACGAAAACAATGTGTATGTGTGTGTGTGTGTGTGTGTGTATGTGTGTGTGTGGTGTGTGTGTGTGTGTGACACATATATATATTTGGAACCAATGATCAAACCCAGGAGCGTTTTTACCCCAGCCCTGTTTTATTTTTTATTTTCAAAGAGGGTCTCACTAAATTTTTGAGGATCTTGTTAAGTTTTTGAGGCTTCCCTCAAACCTAAAATCCTCCTTTCTGAGCCTCTCAAGTATTGGGCCACCATGCTCAGAAACAGACACTGTTATTTATGGGTCTGGCAAATAGCTGCATCCAATTTCTAAGATAAATCAGCTCAACCAAGAGCCATGAAGTTGGTTCAAATCCTTAATCCCCAGGCTTTAACTAAGCCCAAATGAGGTAGGGAGGAACAGAAAAAATATGGCCCCTCTGAACCCTCCCCCGATTAAAAACTTGTGAATAAAATAAATGTTATTATTCTTTTAAGAAACTATATAGCCAGGTGTGGTGATGCACCCTTATAATCCCAGTACTTGGAAGGCTGAGACATAAGGATCGCAAGTTTGCAGGCAGCCTCAGCTATTTAGTAAGGTCCTCTGCAACTTAGTGAGACCCTGTTTCAGAAATATAGGGCAGGAGGTGTAGCTAAGAGGCAGAATGCCCCTGGGTTCAATCCCAAGTACCACAAAACAAAACTATTTTAGGTGGCTTATTAATAACAATAGATAACTAAAACAGTATCTTTTGTATATTAGGAGTTTAAATATAAATAAAAATTAAAATAAAAAACCATTTTAAAAAATGACAAAGATGGGAAGGCTGTTCATAGAAGGACATAATAATAATGTGTACACATGCCTGGCACGGTGGTGCACACTTGGAATCCCAGTACTTGCCAAGCTGAGATAGAAGGATTGCAGGATTGAGGCCATCCTCAGCAACTTAGTGAGACTCTGTTTCAAAAATTTAAAAAGGCTGGGGGTATAGCTCAGAGGTCGAATGACACTGGGCTCAATCCTCAGTAAAAATCTTAAAAATAATTAAAAAATTAAATATACATATACCAAAGATATTAATTATTGGAAGGATTCAGATTAAAGTGGCACAGTGATAATATCTTTTATTCATTTAAGTTTCAGTTCTTTGTTACATAAAAGATCTCAAATAAATACATTCACCAAAAAAGTAATGGAAAAATAAATAATGATATATCAGATGCATTTAGTTACCATGTAAAGTATGCATGAAAAAATTGTTAAATTCTGAAATAAAGATGCTAAAAGGATAAAATTTTATTTTTTATAATTAACTGTATGTCTCTGAATACACATGGATTGATTGGAGGTATAGAATTAAGAAAGAAAATTCTTTACCTATATTATATATTATTTAGATATAGCTCTATATTTTTTTACAAAAATCATGCATTATTTGTGTAATCACAAAGAAACCAATTATTTACAAAGGCCCTGCCCTATGTGGATACTGGGGATATTTCTTGGAGGAGCAGAGGGTTTTCAGATGCAGTTGTAAGAACCTGGTGTGCTTGTTAGCCCTAGAATCTATGCCCTGACTAGGAGAAACTGCATCTGAGCTTGGATTCCAGTGTGTGTTCTTTACTCTCATAACCAATTATACCTGTGGTCTTCAGACAAATAGGAGCCAGAGATATTAGACCCCAAGGAGTCCAGATAATAACTGGGTCAATGCTGTTACTGACCAAAAGGAAATATGTATAAAGGAGTATTGAAGGAGTATATTTTTCCCTTTTATTTTTTTTGTGGTACTGGGGATTAAACTCAGGGGTATTCTACCTCCAAGCTATACCCCCAGCCCTATTTTTTATTCTTTATTTTGAAACAGAGTCTCACTAAGTTGCGGAGCCTCACTAAGTAGCTGAGGCTGGCCGCGAACCCAGATCCTCCGGTCTCAGCCTCTCAAATGCTGGGATTACAAGTGTGTGCCACCATGCCTGGCTTATTTTTCCCATTTCTGATTTTTATTCTTTTTCCCCAGAACACAATTTATCAAGAATATGTGTAATTTTTAAAGGCTTACACAATATTTTTTTTACTTTTGAATGATTATGAATAAAAACTACAATTCTGAATCAATTATTAGTGTTTACTAAACACCTGATATTTGCCAGCATTTTCCTTGGTAGTTCAGGTGAATACTTTACATTGTGATGTTTAAGCAAGATGTAGAACCAAATGCTCTTTGTAAAGACAAACTACAATCTTTATATGAGTTGACTCAACCACATATTCTGTGAAAACTCTCCTATGATTAGTACCCCACTAGTAAAAGAACTGTTCAGCCATCATTAGAGATGATAATTATGTCTATTAATCAAGCTGCCCACAATCACGACACTTCACTAATGAAGTGGAAAAAATGATATCTGTTTTGACTTCTCCACCTGTTGAAATAATTCTATATCCACACAGGCATCAAAATTTTCTGAATAGCATAATAAAAATGATTGTGAAAGTTAAACACATTCCTAAGTAATTAATGAGTTAAGTAAGAAATCACAAGAGGTGTCAGAAAATAATTTGAGATTAATGAAAATGAAAACACAACCTACAAAAGTTGATGAGATAAAGTCTGCATCATAAGAAACTAGAGAAAGTACAGAAAACTAAATGCAAAGAAGCAAAAGGAAGAAAATGGAAACAGTGTAGAAAATTTTTAAATAGAGAATAGAAAAGCAATAGACACAATCAAAAACACTGAATGTTGGTTATTAAAAATTCAGCAAAATTAACACATATCTACTTAAATAACCAAGAAGTAAAAGAGAGGACTCAATGACTAGAGTCAGAAATGAAAGAATGTAAACACCAACATTATAAAAACAAAAATATCATAAAAGGATACTAAAATGACTGAGTGATAATTCAGATAAGTTTAAAAATTCTGACAAAGACACTGAAGCTGATGCATGAAGAAAAGGAATCTTTTTTTTTTCAGTTTTGTTGATAAAACCATTAATTCTGTAAGGACAGGAACTCCTACCAGCAAGGAACTGTATCTTATCCTTGACTAAATTGCTTAAGATCTACAGAATATTATATACACTCAATGCTGGTAGAAAAAAAGAGTGTATTTTTCAGGAATTTCCAGACTCTTGGGATCATTGACATATTCAAAGCATTACTTTTACCATTTAGTTCGGGTAAGATGAGGTAACTAAAGTTCAGATATTTAGTCACTTGTCTAGGATCATTCAATTTGATACCAAGTAAGGAATGAAATCCAGTCCTGTCTGCTTTTGAAGACATGCTCTTTGATATAATTCATGAATTTAGTCAGCATTCTCACTGCTATGACCCAAAACACCCAAGGATAACTTAGAAGAAGGTGATTTATTTGCTCACAGTTTTGGAGATTTTAGGGATTCAGTCCATGCTAGGCTGGATGACATCAGTGGAGCTCAAGGCTTGGTGGTAGGAGGGAGGGAGAGAGAGAGAGAGAGAGAGAGAGAGAGAGAGAGAGAGAGAGAGAGATAGAAGAGAGAGAGAGAGAGAGAGAGAGGCTGCTCTGCTCTCACATAAAAGAGGCTGAAGCAAGAGACAGAAATCAAGGGGAGGGAGGACAATATAATGTCCCCAAGGCCACACCCCTAAAGGCCTCTCCTCAGCAAGCAAGCCCCACCTCCAACATGGCTGCCTTGCTACTACATGAGGTTGGGAGGAGGCATTCTAAATCCGATCATATCACTCAGTTACATGCTCCACCTATGACAAAAGACTTGAAGTAGGGTACTTGAATCTCATAATGTAGCCCCTGGATCTGTAGCATTAGCAACACCTGGGAATTTAGCAAAAATGTAAATTTTCAGATACTATAGAGACACACTGAAGCTGAGAGTAGAGCTTGGCAGCCTGTATTTGAACAAGGCTTCCAGGTAATCCTGGTAGAATATAAAGTTTGAGAATGTTCATATTTACATGGTCAACACTGAGAACACTTCTTTACAAAGTAAGATATTGAGATATTGAAAAAATATTCTATTTTCTTTTATATTTTTTTTGGGGGGGGAGGGGATGAAGCTATCCCTCCAAGGAACACAGCTTCTTTGTAAAGAGATGAACCACGCATCCTAACAATTCTCCACTGAAGTTTATGAATACTTAAAAAAATTGATATTTAAAATATAAAGGAAATTCCTCAATTCTCCCAGTTTATACCAAGAATTGAGACAGTTCTAGGCAGCTGAGATTCATCAGGATAAAAAGAGGGCCTCATCCACTCTCAAAAGTGAGAGACTTCACCCAATATTTTAAGCCTCAGCCCAGGAGTTAGGCACAATACATTGAAGCCAAAAGCTGCAAGCCTGCACTTTAGAAGGAAGTGTAGTTTAGGTTTCCAAGGAAACAGAAATATCAGGTTTGAATCCTGACTTGAGCTGAATCCAATTCTAAATCACCAAGATCTACATGCAGAGGCAAGAATAGAAATGGCCCAGGGGAAAAATCGTGTCTCCCACCTGGCCACCACAGGAAAAGACAAAATAATAAGTAAGAGCAGCAATTCAGCAACTGCACACATTCTCCCAATTATGTTGTATAATTTTAAGGAAAGTATTAATTCCAATCACTACTGCTACACAAATTAACTGGAAGCAGAAAAGCAGATTCCCGGTATTTTTTAAAAATGCCTCCGGGGGGACACAAATGCACAATTGGAAATATCTTCAAAAAAAGGCCACATGGCATCTATCAGGCAGTAGCACAGTTTCTAAGTAATTCATAACTGATCCTAGGGCTGGTGTGTGCATGCATAAATACACAATCATATGTGCCATGATATAGATTAGTGTATTACCATGATCATATCAATTATGAATTTCTCACACAAAAAAACTAAAATCTAAATTGAAAGCAAAAATAAAACCCTAGGGCTTTGTACTTTAAAAACAGTGATAAACTAAGTCAAACAATACCTATAAATAAAAAGGCAAATTATCTTAGCTAGCAGTACTAAATACAGCATCACATAAAACAGACTTGTAAGAGATTTGCCCCTAAGATATCAGCACTGATCATCAGCAAAATTTGTCCATGATAAATTTTTATTCTACTTTCTTCAGATAAGAAAGTAGAATACAAAGCACACAGGATAGCAGACCATTTTATCTTTTCATTTTATTAAGGGAAAGGATCCATTTCAATATTGCATTGATCCCTTTATCGTATTATTTTTAAAGGCTTATCCATCAGTTATGAAGATATATAACTAGTTACACATGTTTTTTTAATTAGTAGACATTAAGAGCAGTTTTAGGCATATAGAAAAATATAATAGTAATTGCACAGTTCTCATAGACTTTGTCCTGTGCCACTTTAAACAGCTTCCCCTTTCAGTAACACCTTGCCATAGTGTGGCACTGCAATGGTTTTGGATGCAATATAAACTTGACACACAGATTCATGGATTAAACCTATGGTCCTTAGAGTGGTACTATGGGAGATGCTGTTGACCTTTAAATGGTGAGATCTACTGGGAAGTCCTTAGGCTACTGGAGGTGTGCCCTTGATAGGGATTGTCAGTCCTGGTCTCATCTCTCTCTCTCTCTCTCTCTCTCTCTCTCCTCTAGTTCAAGATGTGAATGTGAATGTTTGATCCAACATGTGCACCATTCATGATATGCCACCCTAACCAGAGGCCAAACAAATGGAGCTATCCAATTTTAGATTTGAACCCCGCTAAAACCATGAGTTAAATAAACCTCTTCTCTTTTTTTTTTAGACCAGTGGAGCAGAATAGAAGACTCAGAAACAGATCCACAGACTTTCAGTCAACTGATTTTTGACAAAGGAGCCAAAAATATACGCTGGAAAAAGGATAGCCTCTTTAACAAATGGTGTTGGCAAAACTGGTTAACCATATGCAGGAAACTGGAAATAAACCCCACTTTCTCACCCTGCACAAGAGTCAACTCAAGGTGGATCA
>PVLC010007021.1:23684-65871 GCA_004027655.1 Graphiurus murinus | reverse complement strand
GGTACTGGGGATTGAACTCAGGGGCATTCTACCTCCGAGCTATACCCCCAGCCCTATTTTTTAATCTTTATTTTGAAACCAGGTCTCACTAAGTTGCGGAGTGCCTCACGAGGTAGCTGAGACTGGCCGCAAACCGGGATCCTCAGGTCTCAGCCTCCCGAATGCTGGGATTACAAATGTGCGCCACCACGCCCGGCTCCCCCAGCCCTATTTTTATTCTTTATTTTGAAACCGGGTCTCACTAAGTTGCGGAGTGCCTCACTAGGTAGCTGAGGCTGGCCGCGAACCCAGATCCTCCGGTCTCAGTCTCTCGAATGCTGGGATTACAAGCGTGCGCCACCACGCCCGGCTCTGATAATAAATTCTTTATATAATTCCAATTAGGAGTCAATATATTACTTAGAAAACCACATTATTACAGAAATAATGGAAGGAAATAAATTTTTTCCATTTTATAATTTTAATTTTCTATGATTTTTATGAACCTCACAATGGATCTATAAGAAGTCATAGTTTTCAATTGTCCAAAAGCTCTTTGGTGGTAAAAATAAGACTTATTTAAGATATATTTAAGCCGGGTGTGGTGGCGCACACTTGTAATCCCAGCATTCGGGAGGCTGAGACCGGAGGATCCGGGTTCGCGGCCAGCCTCAGCTACCTAGTGAGGCACTCCGCAACTTAGTGAGACTCGGTTTCAAAATAAAGAATAAAAAATAGGGCTGAGGGTGTAGCTCGGAGGTAGAATGCCCCTGAGTTCAATCCCCAGTACCGCAAAAAAAAAAAAAAAGATATATTTACTTAAGCCGGGCGTGGTGGCACACACTTGTAATCCTGTACTTGGGAGACTGAGAGAGGAGGATTGCAGGTTCGCCGCCACCAGCCTCATCTACTTAGTGAGGCCCTCCACAACTTAGTGAGACCCTGTTTCAAAATAAGAAGTAAAATAAGGCTGGGGGTGTAACTCACAGATAAAATGCCCCTGGGTTCAACCCCCACCACCAAAAAAAAAAAAAAACTGCCCTTAAAAAAAGTCATATAAAAATAATCAAATTTACCAGGTGTGGTGGTGCATGCTTGTAATCCCAGTACTTGGGAGGCTGAGACAGGAGGATCCAGGTTCACAGCCACCCTCAGCTACTTAATGAGGCCCTCCACAACTTAGTGAGACCCTGTTTCAAAATAAAGAATTAAAAATTAGGGCTGGGGATGTAGCTCAGAAGTAGAATGCCCCTAGGTTCCGTCCCCAGTACCAAAAAAAAAAAAAAAAAAAAAAAAGTAACCAATATTATCTACTTTTTGTGTGTGTGTGTGTGGTACTGGGGATGGAACCCCAGGGCTACACCCTGGGACCTATATTATATTTTATTTGGAAACAGGGTCTCACTAAGTTCCTGAGGCTGGCTTCAAGCCTGCGATTCTCCTGTCTCAGCCTCCCAAGTACTGGGATTACAAGCATGCACCCCATACCCGGCCTTACCTACTTTTTTTTTTTCGGTACTGGGGATTGAACTCAGGGGCATTCTACCTCCGAGCTACACCCCCAGCCCTATTTTTAATTCTTTATTTTGAAACCGAGTCTCACTAAGTTGCAGAGTGCCTCACTAGGTAGCTGAGGCTGGCCACAAACCCGGATCCTCCAGTCTCAGCCTCCCGAATGCTGGGATTACAAGCGTGCGCCACCACGCCCGGCTCGGCCTTACCTACTTTTAAGAAGGAAAAAGGAAAACATTAAATTTATCCTAGTTCAAGAGGAAACAAAAATTTGTGATTTTTAAATTTAAATATAAAATGAGTTTGTACCTGGTAAAAATGTTGTTATAACCTTTGACATTTCCTCCACAATTTCCTGTCGAACTCTGAGGTCATCATCTGTTATTCCTTGTTCTTTTGCTAATTCAACAACTGCAATACTCAAAGCAGCCAAGTGGGCAGGGGAAGGGGGTGGCAGAGAACGAAGCTCACTTTCTTCCTGTTTTTCCTATTAGTGTAACATTTCATAATAAAAAAAAAAAAGTTTCTATTTTAATGTCATATTTATAGGAGGGAAGGACAGAAATAAGTTAACTAAATAAATACTCACTTTCCATGCATCAGATACAAAACACATGCAATACACAAGTGGAGAAAAAAGATAGAGACCTCTTGCTTTTGTGTGGCAGAATTCGAGAAATGAGAAGTGCTGGGGAGGAAATTACTATTAACTTTTTTAAAAACGGTTGTAACATACTGTGTGCATAAATTCTGAAATTCTATATCAAAGCCAACATCACATAAGCTGAACGGTTAGCTGATGAGTTTGCCGCAGCAAGGACAGACTATCTTAGGTACAGCCAGTGTTCAATCATATCCAATAAACATGGTGGCTGGTGAAATGGTCATAGGAAAACTTTCTGGACTCTACTATCACATGTGATACACTACATACTATTCACAATTGAATTTTCAAATGTTATTTTATCCAATGCTGGGCAAAATGTTCAAAAACCTCTATTCTGCTAAAACTTTCTTCTAAAACTCAATTTAAACCAAGGAGCTAAGGAGGGACTATGCTATATGTGCACAATGACTTATAAATTTTTTTTCTGATTATTAAAAAATACTAGTTAGCCAGGCGTGGTGGGACACGCTTGTAATCCCAGTACTTGGGAGGCTGAGATAGTTCGAGGCCAGCCTCAGCTACTTAGGTCCTCCAGAACTTAGTGAGCCCCTGTTTTAAAATGAAATAGGGCTGGAGGTGTAGCTTGAAGGTAGAATCCCCCTGGGTTTGGTTCTCCCACATAACTCCCCCCAAAAATAACAACCCTGAAAATTTACAAATTCCCAAAGTACAAAGCTTATGAGGCATTCCTTGCATGGTCTATATTTCTCTAGCTTCATGTCAAACCATTTTACCACTAGCTCTTTGGTCCAGTCTTACTGAAGTCTTTCAATTCCTCATATGCCATGTCCAGCCCTCTCTAGAGACCTTTACTCACCCTGCTTTTTGTGTATGTATATGGTACTAGGGATTGAACAAAGGGACGTTCTACCTCCAAGTTATACCCCCAGCCCTTTTTATTTTTTGTTTTTTGAAACCAGGTCTCACTAGGTTGCTGAAGAGTCTTGTATGTTGCTGATGCTGCCCTTGAACCTATGAGCCTCCTGTCTGGGACTACAGGAGCGTACCATCATGCCCAGCCTCACACTGCTTTCTTATGTAAAATGCTCCTGACTTACCTCTTTTTCTTTTAAACTACTACTAAAAGGTTCAACTCAAATGTCACTGTCTCAGAGAAACCTTCCCTGTTCTAGAGCAAGTAAAAAAAATCTCTGTACATTTCCTTAGCGCCATATTTCCCCCTTTAATAAGATTCATTATACTTAACCCCTTATTCATCAATTCTTAGGAATTAAGGACAGGAACCATTAGTATCTTATTCACCAGTGCCTAGACCTAGCACTCAATAAGTATTAATTGAAGAAACAAATTATACTTGACAGCTTTAAACTCAGGAGGCAACAGTCTTCAGAATGAACAACCTGGTCTCTAGAAGGTTCTCTTCCTGACCACTTGAAACAAAGAAGGCAATCACAGCTTTAAGGCTATCCATTCAGCAGAGCATGGTAGCACATGCCTATAATCCCAACTTTGGGAGGCTGAGACAGGAGGATCACAGGTTCATGGCCATTCTCAGCAACTTAAGAAAAGGCCCTCCACAATTTAGCAAGACCCTGTTTCAAAAAATAAAAAATAGTTGGGTATGGTGGAGTATGCTTGAAATCCCAGTACTTGGGAGCCTGAGAAAGGAGGACTGCAGGTTTGTGGTCAGCCTCAGCAATTTAGTGAGGGCCTCCACAATTCAGTAACACCCTGTTTCAAATTTAAAAAAATAAAACAGGGCTAAGGGTACAGCTCAGAGGCAGAATGCCTCTGAGTTCAATATCCAGCACAATCAATCAATAAGTAAGGAAGTAAATAAGTAAAATAAATACGCTGTTAGAAATACAAAAGCTGCCAGGCGTGGTGGTGCATGCTTGTAATCCCAGCATTTGGGAGGCTGAGACCGGAGGATCTGGGTTCACGGCCAGCCTCAGCTACCTAGTGAGGCACTCCACAACTTAGTGAGACCCTGTTTCAAAATAAAGAATAAAAAGTAGGGCTGGGTATAGCTCGGAGGTAGAATGCCCCTGAGTTCAATCCCCAGTACCGCAAAAAAAAAAAAAAAGAAATACAAAAGCCAGAGCTGGGCATGGTGATGCATGCTTGTAATCCCAGTACTTGGGAGGCTGAGACAGGAGGATCAGGGTTCGAGGCCAGTCTCAGCTACTTAGTGAGACTCTCCACAACTTAGTGAGACCCTGTTTCAAATAAAGAATACAACATAGGGCTGGGGATATAGCTCGGAGGTAGAATGCCCCTGGGTTTCATCCCCAGTACCAGGAAAAAAAAAAAAAAAAAAGCCAGCTGTGGTGGTGCATGCCTGTAATCCCAGTACTTAGGAGACTGAGAAAATAGGATCGCAGGTTTGTGGACAGTTTCAGCAACTTGTGAAGCCTCCACAACTTAGTGAGATCCTGTTTCAAAATAAAAAATAAAAATAGGGCTGAAAGCTGGGCGTGGTGGCGCATGCTTGTAATCCCAGCATTTGGGAGGCTGAGACTGGAGGATCCAGGTTCGTGACCAGCCTCAGCTACCTAGTGAGGCACTCCGCAACTTATTGAGACCCTGTTTCAAAATAAAGAATAAAAAATAGGGCTGGGGGTATAGCTCGGAGGTAGAATGCCCCTGAGTACAATCCCCAGTACCGCAAAAAAAAAAAAAATAGGGCTGAGAGTGTAGAGCTCAGAGGTAGAATGCCCCTAGGTTCAATCCCCAATACCATAAAAAATTAATTAATGAATTAAAACAGGTCTGGGAGTGTAACCCAAAGGTAGAAAGCCCCAATATCACAAAAAAATGAAAATAAAATATATAATAAGCCTAGGGGTATAGATCAGTGAAACCCTATTTCCAAATGAGAAATAAAAAATCAGGTTGGGGTTGCAGCTTGGAGGTAGAATGTCCCTAGACATCAATCCCTAGTTCAAAAAAAAAGGCTATCACTTCAGCCACTAATATAAGACTGGAAAAACATCTCAGTTTTGTTTTTGGCGGAAAAGGGGGGAGGGGGGAGTACAGAGGATAGAACCCCGAGGCATTCTACGTCCAAGCTACAACCCCAGCCTGATTTTTTATTTCTCATTTGGAAACGGTCTCACTAGGTTGCTGAGAGCCTTGCTAAATTGCTGATGTTGCCTTTGAATCTGCAATAGTCTTGTCTCAGCCTCCCAAGTACTGGAATTACAAGCATGCTCCACTATGCCCAGTAAAAACACCTCATTTTTAGGTTCACATACAGAAAATACTTGATATAGTTTTACCACTCAAATATAAATAATGGTATTTTTTAAAAAGAACTTACCAAAATATTTTTCTTATGTCGTTTCTCTTTTATATGTTTATGAGCTCCCTGGATGTTTTCAATGTGAATTAAGCAAAGTTTGCATAGATATCGACAATTGGTATATTCTGGTGATCGCTGAAGAAACAACAAGAGAGTAAATATTATTGTCTATGTAAGTGAATAATACAATTATGTAAATATAACAAGAGACATAAGCACTGAGGAAATATGTTTTTAATAAACAAATCAGAGCCAGGCATGGTGGCGCATGCTTGTAATCCCAGCATTCGGGAGGCTGAGACTGGAGGATCTGGGTTCACAGCCAGCCTCAGCTACCTAGTGAGGCACTCCGCAACTTAGTGAGACTCGGTTTCAAAATAAAGAATAAAAATTAGGGCTGGGGGTGTAGCTCGGAGGTAGAATGCCCCTGAGTTCAATCCCCAGTACCGCAAAAAAAAAATAGGGCTGAGGGTATAGCTCGGAGGTAGAATGCCCCTGAGTTCAATCTCCAGTACCGCAAAAATAAATAAATAAATAATAAACAAATCAGGCTGAACATGATGGTGCATGCTTGTAATCCCAGTACTTGGAAGACTAAGATAGGAGGATCACAGGTTCACAGTCAACCTCAGCAATCTTGTGAGGCCCTCTGCAACTTAGCAAGACACTGTTTCATAACAAAAAATAAAATCAGGCTGGGGGTATAGCTCGGAGGTAGAATGTCCCTGAGTTCAATCCCCAGTACCACAAAAATAAATAAATAAATAAATAATAAACAAATCAGGCTGAACATGATGGTGCATGTTTGTAATCTCAGTACTTGGAAGATTAAGATAGGAGGATCACAGGTTCACAGTCAACCTCAGCAATCTTGTGAGGCCCTCTGCAACTTAGCAAGACACTGTTTCATAATAAAAAATAAAATCAGGCTGGGGGTATAGCTCAGAGGTAGAATGCCCGAGTTCAATCCTCAGTACTACAAACACACACACACACAAATCAGTACTTACATGCCCAAGAGATAGTTTTCCTTTTTCAAGATAGTCATCACAGAAGATTACATATCAATTTCAAATAATATTGTAACAATGCTACATGTTTACAACCCACCTAATATCTTCAGAACCCAATGTAAGATAAGAAAGGAAGTCTTGCAGCCAGGTGTGGAGGCGCATTCTGAATCTCATTCCAATGCTATACTCAAAATTTATTTCAAACTTAACTTTTAGCCTTTTTGATTACTAAATAAATAAATCTATCCTTATTAGGGAATTTCAAAAGAATAGATCACAAGCCAGGTGTGGTGGTGCATGACTGTAATCCCAGTACTTTAGGAGGCTGAGACAGTAGGATAACACGTTTCGAAATAAAAAACAAAACAGGGCTTGGAATGCAGCTCAGAGGTAGAAAGACCCTGAGTTCAATACCTAATACCAAGCCAGGCATGGTGGTGCATTGCTTGTAATCCCAGCATTTGGCAATTTCAAAAGTTGAATTTTTTTTTTTTTTTTTTTTTTTTTTTTGCAGTACTGGGGATTGAACTCAGGGGCATTCTACCTCCGAGCTATACCCCCAACGCTATTTTTTTATTCTTTATTTTGAAACAGGGTCTCACTAAGTTGGGGAATGCCTCACTAGGTAGCTGAGGCTGGCTGCAAATCCGGATCCTCGGGTCTCAGCCTCGCAAATGCTGGGATTACAAGCATGCGCCACCACGCCTGGCTAAAAGTTGAATTTTAAAACATTCTAACTATCATATCATGGGAATAAAGAGATAACCTCTTGAAATAACTACTCTGAAGCAAACAACATTTTTTACACATTAAAGTATAAATTGCTGGGTGTGGTGGTGTATACCTGTAATCCCAGTATCTGGAAAGCTGAAACAGGAGGATCACAGGTTTAAGATCAGCCTCTGCAACTTAGGGAGATTCTCAGCAACCTACGGAGACCCTGTTTCAGAGCAAAAAATAAAATAGGTCTGGGGGTATAGCTCAGAGGTAGTGTTCCTCTGCTCAATCCCCAGTACCATAATAAAAAATTAAATAAGTAAATAGAGTATAAGTCACATGAGACAGGGAAAGGGGAAGTAGGTGCATTCAGGGAATTCATACAAACAACTTGTGAGCTGCTCTTACTTAACCACAGATATCCTGCTAGCATCTAATTAGACAAAGCAACATTCTTACATAACCACAGGTGATCACACTCTGGAGCCAATGAAACTGGGCAGGGTTCCTGGAAGGGACCTCCCAGTTCTAGGGAATCCTATGAATACTATGCCCTCCTATGAATACTCATTCCCCTTAATAATATAAACATGCATCAGGTGGGTGCAGCTTACCCTTAGAGCATGCTGGCAATCAAGTCTCTGAGTGTGTACTTCTGCTGTACAACAAACTCACTCTGATGCATATCTTTGAATTCTTTTCTGAAACATGATCAAAAAGCTAGAGAGCTCTAGTAGAAGTCTACACTATCTCTGGAGATCTCTTGGAATCCCCAACAGGTGACAATAGTATTTTATTCATTATTTTGTATATGTATTCTCAAAATAATAATAAAACAGCTGGGCATAGTAGTACATTCCTGTGATCCCAGTACTTGGAAGGCTGAGACAGGAGTATCACAGGTTTGAGGTCAGCAGCAGCAGCAACTTAGTGAGAAACTGTTTCAAAATTTAAAAAATAGAACTGAGGGGTATAGCTCAGAGAGAGAATACCCCTGGGTTCAATTCCCAGTTACCACACACAATAATATTATTATTATTAGCCGGGCGTGGTGGCGCACGCTTGTAATCCCAGCATTCGGGAGGCTGAGACCGGAGGATCTGGGTTCGCGGCCAGCCTCAGCTACCTAGTGATGCCCTCCGCAACTCAGTGAGACTCGGTTTCAAAATAAAGAATAAAAAATAGGGCTGGGGGTGTAGCTCGGAGGTAGAATGCCCCTGAGTTCAATCCCCAGTACCGCAAAAAAATAATTATTATTATTATTATTATATTATTATTATTGATTGTGTGCTTGGTGCCAGGCACTATGCTCACTATTTCCTATAAAATTTGTCATTTCAGTAAGATGGGTGTTCAGTAAGATTGGTATTATTTTCATTCTATATATGTGAAAACAAAAGCTCACAGAGCTTGTAATTTTCACAAGGATATAGCACTATTAAGTATGAGATAATGAATTTCAATTCATGCATGTCTGAATTTAAAGCCAATACTCTGGGCATAAGATTGTACAATAAAGATGCTGGGGATGTAACTCAGTCGTAGAGCACTTGCCTATCATGTGTGAAGCACTAGGTTAAATTCCCAGTACTGCAAACAAAACAAAGTTTGTACAATAAAAAATTCCAAAAATACAATACATAGATACTTTTATAATTTTAGAACGATATTTATAATGGCTTACACTGAAACATCAGCAATGTTTAGTATTTCAGATTGACCTCTGATATTCAATAGGCTGAATCTCCTGACAAAAATATTCTCTCACCTCAGAATATAAAATTACATATAAACTGGGCATGGTGGCACATGCTTGTAATCCCAGCATTCGGGAGGCTGAGACCGGAGGATCTGGGTTCGCGGCCAGCCTCAGCTACCTAGTGATGCCCTCCGCAACTCAGTGAGACTCGGTACTTGGGAGGCTGAGACAGGAAGATCTCATGTTCGAGGACAGCCTCAGCAAGCGGTGAGACTCTCAATAACCTAGCAAGATCCTGTTTCAAAATAAAAATAAAAAATAGGACTGAGGTAGCTCAGAGGTAGAATGGGTTCAATCCAAAAAAATTAAATAAATAAGATAAAATAATATATATGTGACTTTATATGTGATTTTCCCATTCTTAAAATAGGAAAGCTGCCCCAAATTTAACACCAATCCTATCACAAACTTAAGGGGAAAAAAATTCATAATAAATTCAACATTTACAAAGTACCTATTAACCTCACAACAACCCTATAGGGGTTCTCCATTTTACTGGCAGAGGAACTAAATCTCAAAGATTAAGTAATTTGCCCAAGGTAACAAGCAAATGAATAAATTCAGCTCAATCCAGTTATTCCGATTCTTTATTATAAAATTCTTTCAAGCCAGGCGTGGTGGCATACCCTTGTAATCCCAGTACTTGGGAAGCTGAGACTTGAGGATTGCAGGTTTGCAGTCAGCCTCAGCTACTTAGTGAGGCCCTTAGCCACTTAGTGAGACTCTGTTTCAAAATAAAGAATAAAAAATAGGGTTGGGGGCTAAGAGGGGTGGGTAGCTCAGAGGTAGAATGCCCCTGGGTTCAATCCCCAGTACTGCAAGTAAGTAAGTAAGTAAGTAAATAAATAAATAAATAAATAAATAAATTTCAAACAGTTTCTATTGGACAATGAATTAAGCCACTGTGGAGAACTCTACCTCTTAGTTTTGAACCACAGCCATTTATTTTCTGAGCTCACATTATATTTCAATTTTTTTTTTTTTAGGAGCTGGGCATAATAGCTGTAAACAAAACAAATTTGTCTATATCAATTTACATTCTAGTATAGCAAGACAAATATTAAATAAACAAATACACAGGCAAATAAATAAATAGGAATATGGGATGGGGTGGAGTTACTGCTTTTTTAAAACAGGGTCATCACTTAAAAACCTTACTGAGTCGGGGTGGTGACGCACGCTTGTAATCCTAGTACTTGGGAGGCTGAGACTGGAGGATATGGGTTCGGGGCCAGCCTCAGCTATTTAGTGAGGTCCTCCGCAACTTAGTGAGGTCCTGCTTCAAAATAAAGAATAAAAAATAGGACTGAGGGTGTAGCTCAGAGGTAGAATGCTATTAGGTTCAATCCCCCGTACCGCAAAAAAACAAACAAAAAACCTTATTGATAAAGTGACTTAAAGGAAGTATAGGATTTAGCTGTGTGAATTTTGTTTGGTTTGTTTCATTTTGTTTTGCAGTACTGGGGATTGAACTCAGGGGCATTCAACCTCTGAGCTATTCCTCCAGCCCTATTTTATTTTTTATTTGGAAACAGAGTCTAAGTGGCAGAGGGCTAAGTAGCTGAGGCTGGTTGTGAACCTGAGATCCTCTTGTCTCAGTATCCCAAGTAATGAGATTACAAGCATGCACCACCACACCCAGTGGGTAAGGAAATAGCTATTCCAAGAAAAGGGAAAGGTGAACACTAAGGCACTGAGGCTGAGATGTAGGTAAAATATTTAAGAAATTAGAAAAATACTAGTATAACTAGAACAGAAAGGTAATGGGAAGCAGATGACCAAGTCCCTTGTGAGAACTCTGGCTTTTATTCAAAGTGTGGAAAAAAGCCACTGAAAGTTTCTTAACAGAAAAATGTAAAATCTATTCTATATCTTAAGAAGATTGTTGGTTTTTTATATTAAGAATAGAAGCAAAAGCTGGGTATATTGGTGTACACTTGTAATCCCAGTATTTGAGAAGGCTGAGACAGGAGGATTGCAAGTTCAAGGACATACTCAGCATTAAAGCAAGACTCTCAGCAACCTAGCAAGATAAAATAGGAGTATAGCTCAGAGGTAGAATGTCTCTGGGTTCAATCCCCATTACCACAAAAGAAAAAAAAATAGAAACAGGAAAAACTTATTACAATTACTGGCATACTGCAATAGTCCAGGAAAGAGATGGTGAAAGTACCACAGGTGGTAAAAAGGGTTGGATTCAAGAGTTGAAAACATTAGAATACCTAACGCTATGAGTACTGATGAGGTCACTAAAGCAGCTATGGAATCAATCATATAAATTTTTCAACTATAAAATATTAGATGAGGACATATCTAGATTCTTTTACTAAGAAAAGCTTGATATAACATTGAATGAGGAGTCAATAACTCTGGAATAACATCGCAACTGACTGAATAATCTTTCTCACTGCAGCCTACTTCTATGTCCGTATCTAGAAAATAATAAAAATTGCCCTACCTGATAAAATAATTCAATTCTATAAGTCAAATAGCTAACCTTTATTCAGTGCTTACCACGTCTTATACCAAAGATGTCACTGTAATACTCTATTTTACCATTAAACGGACTAAGCTTCTGTAAACTCTAGAGACAAGCTACTACAATACAGATATCTAGGCATGAAGATTTGAAGTACTTTCAAGTCAGTATCTAACACTCACTACAGGGAAATTTATCCTTTTAACCTAATGGTTTGGAATTATTACTTCTTTGGTACAGTGCAAAAATTTACATCTTTATTCCTCAATTAATCTATAGTTATAATGTGAAACAAAAGATCTGATGAAATAAAAAGAACTTAAGAATATAATTCTTTTTTTTTTTTTTTTTTTTTTCTGGTACTAGGGATTGAACCCAGGGGCATTCTACCTTTGAGCTATACCCAGTCCTATTTTTTTATTCTTTATTTTGAAACAGGGTCTCACTAAGTAGCTGAGGCTGGCCGTAAACTCAGATCCTCCTGCCTCAGCCTCCCAAGTACTGGGGTTACAAACGTGCACCACCATGCCCAGCTTAAGAATACAATTCTTAACAAGTTGGTAAGCTGGGCATGGTGGTGCACACTTGTAATCCCAGTAGTTAGGAGGCAGAAACAGGAGGATTGTAGGTTCGAGGATAGCCTCAGCAAGTAGCGAGACTTTCATTAACCTAGTAAGACCTTGTTTCAAAACAAAAATAACACTCCGCAACTTAGTGAGACTCGGTTTCAAAATAAAGAATAAAAAATAGGGCTGAGGGTATATCTCGGAGGTAGAATGCCCCTGAGTTCAATCCCCAGTACCGCAAAAAAAAAATAAAAAAATAAAATAAAAAGGAGGGCTGGAGGTGTAGCTCAGAGGTAGAATTGCCCCTGGCCTTAATACCCACTACCACAAAAAAAAAAAAAAGTTGGTAAAGAAAAATGTTAGCCGGATGTGGTAGTGCACACTGGTAATCCCAGCATTTGGGAGGCTGAGACTGGAGGATCCGGGTTCTCGGCCACCCTCAGCTGCTTTGTGAGGCCCTCCACAACTTAGTGAGACTCTGTTTCAAAATAAAGAATAAAAAATAGGGCTGGGGGTGTATCTCGGAGGTAGAATGCCCCCAGGTTCCATCCCCAGTACTGCAAAAAAAAAAAAAAAACTGTTAATTAGGTATACTGAATCAAAAACAAGAGATTTATTTGGAGGACGCAAGAAACAAAGAGGTATTAGGAAGAAAGGGATCACAGATACTGGTATTGGCACAGTGACTCCGTATCATTGATGGTCCAAATTTGATAACAAATATTGCTTTCAGGCTTTCCCTTCACCCTAGACCATTCTTTCCTACTACCATCAAATACCCATTCCACCCAACTTCTTCCTTCTCCAAAGAGTTGCCCTTTCCTGCTTCACTCCTCTGTGTCTTTCCCCCCAGTACAGGGATTACCATGCCCAGCTTGCATTTACTTTTTCCTCTGCTTTAAACACTTATACTCTAGAAGTCTTATAATCCCAGTACTTGGGAGGCTGAGACAGGAGGATCACAGGTTTGAGGATAGCCTCAGCAACTAGTGAGATGCTCATCAATCTAGTGAGACCCTATTTCAAAATAAAAATAAATAGAGCTGGGGGTGTAGCTCAAAGGTAAAATGTCCCCGAGTTAAATCCCCAGTAACACAGACATACAAAGCAAAATAAGAGGGTAGGTCAAAGTTTGCCAACCCCTGTGATAAACAAATGAAGTCAGATTCACAAATGTATTTACTGAATGAAGGGAAGGAAGGAAAAGAAGAGAAAGAAAAAAGGAAAGTAAAAGTGAATGCTACCTGTCTTATGAATAAAAGAAAAAAAAAAGAACTATACTTAGGGAAGAAAAGCTATGAAACATACATTTTCCTCCAAATAACTAAAAAAAAAGAAGCATACTTTTTCAAGTCGAAAGATGTGATCTCTTTCTAAGCGTTCTTCTGCTTGTTTCAAGCCTAGCCTCTGCTCAGGTGTCAATGTAGATTCATCTATCACAGTGGCATTTTCTAAATAGTCCATCTCTGAAGAATTTTCTTTATTAGATTCATCATTCTTCATTTTACCTAGAAAAGAAAGCAATCAATTATCATCAGAAATGGAAATCATTTTAATTAATAAAAAAGACATTCAATTTATTCAAAAGCCGAGGGGGCTTCTTACTACTAGGTATGCCCTGAAATAAATACTCAAGGGGGTCCCAAAAGTTGAAATGATAGGATACTCCACAGTAACTAGAAGCTGTATGAAGAAATAAAGATCTTAATAATGTTGATACATGTATACACATAGGTAACAATAAAAGCTACCATTATTATAACCAAAGCTTGTAACTATACTTTTTTCTACATAATTTAAGAGACTAAAAAATTTACTAGTCTAAAAGTTAATATTGGAGCCGGGCGTGGTGGCGCACGCTTGTAATCCCAGCATTTGGGAGGCTGAGACCCGAGGATCCGGGTTCGAGGCCAGCCTCAGCTACCTAGTGAGGCACTCCGCAACTTAGTGACACCCGGTTTCAAAATAAAGAATAAAAAATAGGGCTGGGGGTATAGCTCGGAGGTAGAATGCCCCTGAGTTCAACCCCCAGTACCGCAAAAAAAATAATAATAAAAGTTAATATTGATGCCAGGCATGGTGGTACACACCTGTAATCCTAGTATTGGGGAGGCTGAGACAGGAGGATCACAGCTTCAAGGCCAGCCACAGCAACCTAGTAAGACATTGTTTCAAAATAAAAAATAGAAAGGGCTTGGAGTATAGCTTGGAGGTAGTATTCCTCTGGGTTCAATCCCCAGTGAAAGAGAAAAGGAGGGGAGGTAAGAGGAAGAGGAGGAAAGCAGAGGTTAAGAGAACTAAGAGTGTAAGCAAAGGAAAAAGTAAATGCAAGCTGGGCATGGTAATCCCTGTACTGGGGGCGGGGGGCTGAGACAGGAGGATGGCAGGTTCATTCAAGGACAGCCTCAACTTGTTTCCAAATAAGAAATAAAATCGGACTGGGGGTGTAGCTCGAAGGTAGAATGCCTCTGGATTCAATCCCCAGTACTACACACACACACACACACACACAAAGAATAAATGCAATAATCCTTAGGGGGTCATTTGCATTCACATCTGAGGAAATAAAACCATGTAACTGTACTTTACAGTTAGAGCACACAGAGAGGTTGAAATGTAGATGAATGGGGGCCAAGGGAGAATGTCACAGATCATATAGGGCCCTATTACTCACTACAAAACACTAGTTCTGTTATATAGGAAGCCACTGAAATATTTTGAATGGTAGTAACATGATCTGACTCATTTTTACAGGATCCTTCTGGCTACTATGTTGGAAACACAATGAAGGGTGATATGAGCAAAAATAAAGAGATGAGTTAGGGTATACTGCTCAAAAGAATGATCCTGACCAGCAGCAGTATCAGTTGGGAGAAATTCCTCAGGCCCCATTCTAGACCTTCCGAATCAAATATTTTCTAGGAATGAAGGGTAAGAACCTCCACGTTAAAGTTTGAGAAGCCTAGATCAAGAATTCTCCCCTGAAATACTCACCTGGCTCATTCACCTATGTCCTTCAATATCTGCTCTAATGTCACCTTCTCGGTGACAATTTAATTTTAAATACCATAAGCAACAGCAGCATCATTCCCTATGACCTTTCCTGATTTTTCATTGAATGTATAACCAGTAACTTACTATGTTTTTCTTATTTATTGTGTTTGTTGTCTGTCTCTTCCCACTAGAATACTGACTTCATAGCTGGGCATGGTGGTGCACACTTGTAATCCCAGTACTTGGAAGGCTGAGAGGAGGATCGCAGGTTTGTGGCCAGCCTCATCTACTTAGTGAGGCCCTCCGCAACTCAGTGAGACCCTGTTTCAAAACAAATAATAAAAAAAAAAAAAAATAGAGCTGTGGGTATAGCTTGGAGATAGAATGCTCCTGGGTTCAATGCCCAGTACCACACACACACACACAAAAAATACTGACTTCATGTTATGTTTCAATTCAATGCTATATTTCTAGGGACTAAATTAATACCTGGCACATGGCAGACATCAAAAAACAAAGAATGAATGAATGGAAAAAGGAAAAATAAGCCGGGCATGGTGGCGCACGCTTGTAATGCCAGCATTTGGGAGGCTAAGACCGGAGGATCTGGGTTCACGGCCAGCCTCAGCTACCTAGTGAGGCCCTCTGCAACTTAGTGAGAACCGGTTTCAAAATAAAGAATAAAAAATAGGGCTGGGGGTATAGCTCGGAGGTAGAATGCCCCTGAGTTCAATCCCCAGTACTGCAAAAAAAAAAAAGAAAAAGGAAAAATAGTAAAAATACTAGATGGGAGGTAAAGATGGGCCTAATGAAGAACACAGATTAATCAAGTTCCTATATAACGCATTAAGTCCAAATAGACAATGATTTAGATGTAAAGATTTTATTCTATTTTATCAAGGAACAATCTAATAAAAAATCATTAATTCAAATATTATTAACCTGAATTTTTCACAGGGGAAAAGCTTAACTACTATTGTGTGGGCATGACTTCGAGGCAAATACCACACATACTGAGGAGAACTCCCTCAAGATGAGAAGCATCTTCTTCTTGTCTGTGAAGCAGTACACACTACGCTGTACTGCAGATGGTTATTAATCTGTTAAGCCAAATTTCCCAAATGACCTCTAGCTGGTCACTATCTTCCTTAGGCTAGTTTTCTTAAATTCGTTCACTCTGTTCTCTATGTTAACAAATAACAACACTGCATATAGTTGTAATAACAATCATAATGAAACTCAAAGCCTCTGTATGCCTCCTACTATAGTTTAGATCTTTTTTTTTTTTTGTAGAACTGGAGAGCATTCTATCTCCAAGCTACACCCCCAGCCCTATTTTTTATTCTTTATTTGGAAATAGGGTCTCACAAAGTTGTAGAAGACCTAAGTAGCTGAGGCTGACCACCAACCTGCAATCCTCCTGTCTCAGTCTCCCAAGTACTGGGATTACAAGCCACCATGCCCAGCTAACCTTTCTCTTTGTAATTTCTGTATTTGTTTATAATGAAAGGAAGCCTACTAATACACCTACTATGTCAAAAATTACATAAAACACTCTACTGGAGTGTTTTACTTAATCTTCATGAGATAAGAAGCACCATCTCTACTTTTCTTTACTGTGAAACAAGGTCTCACAAAGTTGTGGAGGGCCTCACTAAGTAGCTGAGGCTGTCCACAAATCTGCAATCCTCCTGTCTCAGCCTCCCAAGTATCAGGATTACAGGTACCCACCACCACAACCGGCCTTTTTATTTATTTATATTTTTTTTACTTTTTAAACAGGATCTCACTAAGTTGCTGAGGCTCTAGCTAAATTGCTGAGGCTGGTCTTGAATCTGCCACCTTCCTTTCTCAGCCTCCCAAGTACTAGGATTACGGGCATGCACCACTCCACCCAACTATATATATATATATATATATATATTTTTTTTTTTTTTTTTTTTTTTTTTTTGAGTACTAGGGATTGAACACAGTGGCATTCTACCTCTAAGCTACACCACCAGCCCTTTTTTTTTTTGCAGTACTGGAGATTCATCACAGGGGCATTCTACCTGTGAACTACACCCCCAGCCCTATTTTTTATTCTTTATTTTGAAACGATCTCACTAAGTTGCAGAGGGCCTCACTAAGCAGCTGAGGCTGGCCACAAACCTGGATCCTCCAGTCTCAGCCTCCCAAGTCCTGGAATTACAAACATGTGCCACCACGCCCAGCTTTTTTTTTTTTTTTTTTCTTTTACTATTATTATTTTGAAACAGAGTCCCTCCAGGTTGCTGAGATTAGTCTTGAATCTGTGATCCTCTTGTCTCAGCCTCCCAAGTACTGAGATTACAGGTATGTGCCACCAGTCAGCTAGGCTTTATTCTTTCAGCCATGGAAAACAAAAGAAAAAGGATTACCAAAAATATTCAATAATCAAAATCGGGATTAAAATTATTCAGAAGAAAGCCAGGATTAGTGGCACAATTGTAATCACAGTACTTGGGAGGCTGAGACAGGAGGATTGCAGGTTTGCTACCAGCCTCACAATTTAGGCCTTCAGCAACTTTGTTAGATCCTGTTTCAAAATAAAAAATAAAATAGGACTGAGAGTATAGTTCAGATGTAGAATGCCCCTGGGTTCAATCCCCAGTACAAAAATAACAACAACAATAATACTATAAGCCAGGCGTGGTGGCGCACGCTTGTAATCCCAGCATTCGGGAGGCTGAGACCGGAGGGTCCGGGTTCGCGGCCAGCCTCAGCTACCTAGTGAGGCACTCGGCAATTTAGTGAGACTCGGTTTCAAAATAAAGGAAAAAAAAAAAAAAAATAGGGCTGGGGGTGTAGCTCAGCAGTAGAATGCCCCTGAGTTCAATCCCCAGTACCGCAAAAAATAAATAAATAAATAAAATAATAATAATAATAATAATAATAATAATAATAATAATAATAATAATAATATAACCAGGCATGGTGGCACAGGCCTGTAATCCCAGTACTTGGGAGGCTAAAACAGGAGGATTGTAGGTTTGAGGACAATCTCTGCAACATAGTAAGAGTTTCAGTAACCTAGCTGAGATTCTGTTTCAAAACAGAAAATAAAAAAAGGGCTAGATATGTAACTCAGAGGTAGAATGCCTCTGAGTTTAATACCCAACACCAAAAAAAAAAAAAAATTCAGAAAACATGGACAATATTTCTAAACAATTAATTAAAACTAAAGCCAGGATCCTAGAACACAATAAACTTTACAACAGTTCCCAAGTAATTTATAACAGTGTCCCAACCTTTGACAGTCTTTTTTCTGTCAAAGAATTGGCTGCACTGTAGCCAACAGGATTTCCCTTTTTTTTTCCAGACTAGGGATTGAACCTACGGACATTTTAACTCCAAGCTACACCCCTAGCCAGTTTGTTTTTTTTAAAATAAGATCTCACTAAATTGCTGAGTTTGGCCTCAAATTTGTGATCTTCCTGTCTCATCCTCCCAAGTACTGGGATTACAGGCATGCACCACCACACCCAGCTCAACAGGATTTTTTTAAATAGAAAATCCTTCTTTGTTACATATTCTAGACATTAATCCTCTAACACATACATACATACATACACACACACACACACACACACACACACACACACACACAAAAACCCAATCAAAACTGGACAATTGAATAGGCACTTCTCAAAAGAAGAAATACAAATGGCCAAGAAATATATGAAAAAATGTTCAACATCATTAATGATAATTAGGGAAATGCAAGTCAAAACTACACTGAGACTCCATCTAACTCCAGTTAGAATGGCAATCATCAAGAGTACAAATAATAATAAATGCTGGCAAGGATGTGAGGAAAGAGGAACTCTATTGGGAAATAGGGACTCTTATACACTGTTGATAGGATTGTAAATTAGTAGAACCACTATAGAGATAAAGGTTTTTCAAAAGACTAAGAATGGAACCACCATTTGACCCAGCTATATCTCTCCTCAGTATCTTTCAAAAAGAATTAAAGTCAGAATACCATAGTGATACATGCATATCCATGTTTATAGCAGCACAATTCACAATATCCAAATAATGGAACCAATTTAGGCATTTGTCATAGATAAATTGATAAAGAAAATAAGGTATATACACAATGGAACTTTATTCAGCTATGAAGAACAATAAAAGTATCTGATTTGCAGGAAAATGGATGAAACTAGAGAATATTATGCTACGTGTGGTGGGGAAGAGAAAAAGGACTGAGGAAAGAAACAGTTTAAATAATGCTATGTCTATCTATGAAGGTATCACTACCAATCTCACTAACATGTATGGGGAAAGGGGCAGGGCAGTGGGTAGGATGTGGGAGGAAACATACCAAGAGATGTGTGTGTTTGTATCACTTTGAATCTCACTATTGTGTGTAATTACAATGGACCAATAAAGTATATAAACACAATAAAATAAAGAGAAAATCTGACCTAGCACTACCTTAACTCTTCGTGCTTTGTCAAAGCACTCATAACAAAGTTCTCTGTCATGACTCACGACCCTTTATTCTTCAAAAGGTGCCTTTTCAGCTGCATTCTGCCACACCCTCCTCAAATCCCTTTTCTAGTCATACGGAGTATCATGCAGTTCATACTTCTATCATGCATTTTCTCAATTCCAAGTTTAAGTCTCACAAATAAATCATGTTTTTTCACAGCTCTTTAGTTTTTGCCACTGAAAATCACTTTACTTATCTGTACCATACCCCAAGAGAGTAGAGGCTTCCTAGGAGGACTGTTTTTTGTTTTGTTTTGTTTTTTTAAGATTTCCATTGTAAACACATGATTGGCATATAATAGGAATGCAGTAAAACACATATTTGATGAATGATGAATAATATGCTACCTAAGGTCATTTTTATAAAAGCGTGTAGGAGCCGGGTGTGGTGGCGCACGCTTGTAATCCCAGCATTCGGGAGGCTGAGACCGGAGGATCCGGGTCACGGCCAGCCTCGGCTACCTAGTGAGGCACTCCGCAACTTAGTGAGACTCGCTTTCAAAATAAAGAATAAAAAATAAGGCTGGGGGTGTAGCTCGGAGGTAGAATGCCCCTGAGTTCAATCCCCAGTACTGCAAAAAAAGAAAAAAAAAAAAAAAAAGCGTGTAGGGCTAGGGTGTAGCTCAGTGATAGAGCACTTGCCTTAGTATGCCTGAGGCTAAGGTTTTGAGCCCCAACACCACAAAGTAAATAAATGTGTGTTTCCAGACACATCCAACCAACTAAAGGAGCCACTAAATTTATATGTACACAGTCTTTTTACCTATCATAATATATGGAAAGTTTTGGGTTGTTTTTTTTTTTTAGCTTTAAGAGCTACATTGCAAATACCATTTTTATAATGAAAGGAGCTATACCAGGGATAATCTAAAAAACATTAATTTAGGAAAATCCCTCAAAAAATTGTGATTTGTGGAATATTCTAATTTGTACTTACTCAAATCATCTGATATGTCTTCAATTCCTGAAGCACTATCATCAGAATCACCAGCATTATCTGTCTGTGTTTGCTGTTTCTGAGATCGTGTTAAGTTTTCCAGAGCAAACTTTTCTCCCTGTAGAGTTTCAATATTCACTTTATTCACAGAAGTAGAGGAACTTGGAATTTGTTTCCCAGTCTGTTGTAGTTCTGTCTGTCTTATGTTTTCTTTGAACAGTAAATGGGGCACCTTTTCTGGCTCTACTGATGAACTACATACCTTTTCTGCTTTCTTCTGTGAACTAAGTGCCTTTTCTGCTTCTCCTAAAGGTGAACTCGGTGCTTTTTCTGCCTTCACTGGTAAATTCAGTAACTTTGGTGATTTTTCTGCTTTCGTCTGTAAAATGGGTGCCTTTTCTAATTTTGCCTGTGAAATAGGTGACTTTTCAGCTTTCACCGGTGAGTTTGGTAATTTTTTTGCTTTGCAATGACTTTGATCTCGAAGGGCTAACCCCAAATCTTTAGGGCCTGGAACGTTGGCAGCATTTACTTTACATGATTTAACTTCTGCTTTTTCTATACAAATATCATTTTGCTTGGTTTTTTTACTACTATTTCTATTTGGAGAGCTGGTCCCAATTTCTTTTATGGATTTATCATTTCTAGCTTTCAAAGTTTGATTAGTTATAACTTTAACTGCTTTGCTTTCTTCACAAATAACATTCTTCTTTGGTTCATGATTTTCACTTTTAGATGTCTTAGGCTCTTCCATTATTTGAAAACCTGCTTCTTTCCAATTGTGATATTGTAAAATGGCAGATCTCCAGTAGTTTGAATTGCTCCAAATCCAGTTTAGGCAAGCAAACTATTAGGTTAAAAAAAAAAAAAAACAACTATTATTTAAAATGTAAAACCATTTTTTAAAATAGTGAGACATTTAAAAAGCTTTTTAAATCTGTTCTCAAAACTGAAGAAATAGCTTTAAAAAGATAAAACTCAGAAAAGTACATAAAGAGTTAAAAGCCACTGAGTAAATAATAGCCAGGTGCAGTGGTACATGCCTGCAATCCCAGTACTTGGAAGGCTGAGACAAGAGGATTGCGGGTTCAAGGACAGCCTCAGCAAGTAGTGAGATTCTGTAATTAAGAGCCTGTTTAAAAATAAAATAGAGCTGGAGGTGTAGCTCAGAGGTAGAACGTTCCTGGGTTCCAGCCCTAGTACCACATACAATACACACACACACACACACACACACACACACACACACACACACATACACACACAAATTAAATTGAGCAACAAATATATCATAGATGGTAACTCTGAAATAATGTATGAGCCAGGAGTGGTGGCACTCAACTTGTAATCCCAGTACTTGGGAGGCTGAGACAGGAGAGTCACAGGTTGTGGCCAGCCTCATCTACTTAATGAGGCCCTCTGCAA
The DNA here is from genome assembly GCA_004027655.1 of Graphiurus murinus. NCBI lineage: Eukaryota > Metazoa > Chordata > Mammalia > Rodentia > Gliridae > Graphiurus > Graphiurus murinus. The sequence goes on along the minus strand of PVLC010007021.1, from coordinate 44,040 downwards.
CTCCGCAACTTAGTGAGACTCGGTTTCAAAATAAAGAATAAAAAATAGGGCTGAGGGTGTAGCTCAGAGGTAGAATGCCCCTGAGTTCAATCTGCAGTACCACACACACACAATAAAAGAGTTTTTAAAATAAATGTTCCTAAATTTTTGCAGAAACTAATGCAGGTTCCTTATTTTAAAAATAAAAATAGAGTCGGGCATGGTGGTGCACGCTTGTAATCCCAGTACTTGGGAGGCTGAGATGGGAGGATCCGGGTTCGCAGCCGGCCTCAGCTATTTAGTTAGCCCTCCACAACTTAGTGAGACCTTGTTTCAAAATAAAGAATAATAAATCGTACTGGGGGTATAGCTCAGAGGTAGAATGCCCCTGGGTTCAATTCCCAGTACCGCAAAAAAAAAAAAAACACAAATAAATAAAAATACATCGGACATGGTGGCGCACGCTTGTAATCCCAGTACTTGGGAAGCTGAAACATGAGGATCACAGGTTCAAAGCCAGCCTTGGCAATTTACCAAGGCTCTCAGCAACCCAGTGTGACCCTGTTTCCAAATAAGAAATAAAAATGGGTTGGAGGTGTAGCTTGGAGGTAGAATACCTCTGGGTTCAATCCCCAGTACCACAAAAAAGAAATAAAGTAAAATAAAAATATGTTCTTTTTCTAAAAGATTAGTTGTACCTTATCTAGTAACTAAAATATATATATTTTTTTTTTTTTTTTTTTTTTTTTTTTTGCGGTACTGGGGATTGAACTCAGGGGCATTCTACCTCCAAGCTATACCCCCAGCCCTATTTTTTATTCTTTATTTTGAAACCAAGTCTCACTAAGTTGCGGAGTGCCTCACTAGGTAGCTGAGGCTGGCCTCGAACCCGGATCCTCCGGTCTCAGCCTCCCGAATGCTAGGATTCCAAGCGTGCGCCACCACGCCCGGCTCTAGTAACTAAAATATTTTTAAATCTTCTAGTGCTTCTTTAACAATTTTGTAGATATCATCTTATGGCTTATTATATTTTTAATAAAAGCCATTAACAATAAAGACTTGATATGACATCAATTCATAAAACTTCATAGAAACACTTCTTATTCTTCCACTTTTTTTTTTTTTCTTTTTTTGCAGTACTAGGAGCTGAACCCAGGGGCATTCTACCTCCAAGCTATACTCCCAGCCCTATTTTTAATTCTTTTATTTTGAAACAGGGTCTCACTAAGTTGCGGAGGGCCTCATTAAGTAGCTGAGGCTAGCCACGAACCCGGATCCTCCCATCTCAGTCTCCCAAGTACTGGGCTTACAAGCGTGTGCCACCACACCGATTTCTTCCACCTATTAAAAAAAGGTCTATAAGTCATTTGTATATATCAATAAAAACTATAAGGATAGAAACATCAATGTACCTAATATAGAAATGATAGTGAGGAGTTCAAGATTCAGCAAATTGTAAGTTTCACATAATAGTGGAGTGTTATATGTACATGTACACTTCTCCATCTATTCTTTTTTCCTTTTATGTGTATGTGGGGAAGGAGGGAAAACTGGAGATTGAGCCCAGTGATATTCCTCTGAGCTACATCCCCAGCCCTTCTTATTTTTCATTTTGAAACAGAGTCTCACTAAGTTGCTCAGGTTGGCCTCAAGCTTGTCATCCTCTTGTCCTCGCCTCCCAAAGACTGGGATTGCAGGCATGTACCACAGTGCCTGACCATTCTTTTTTTGTAAAAGTTAACAAAAGATTTGCTGATTCAGAAAAATGTGGTAATTTTATAAGAAAACTATTACTTTCAACCTTTTTCTTCAAAGATATTAAGAGTATAAAATTCTGCCCAAAAAAGCTTTCCTAGAAAGGCCCAAGTGATTACCAGTGCACACTCAAAAGCAATTGGTTTAACCAAATAAAAATGTCAGACTTACTTTCTGATGAATGTGGTAAATGGATATTAAATGAGATTTTTCTTAAGCCAGGGGCATTCTACCTCTAAGCCACACCCCAACCCTATTTTTACTTTGAAATAGGGATTTACTAAGTTGCTAAGGGTCTCTCTAAAGTGTTGAAGCTGGCCTCGAACCTGTGATCTTCCTATCTCAGCCTCCCAGGTACAAGGATTGTAGGCATGCAGCACCACACTAAGCTAAATGATATCCTATCTTTAGCTCAATTACATCTTTATTAGTTACCAAGAAAATGCCAAGAATTTTTAATAACTTCCTTTTTAAAAAATTGAATAATATAGAATTAACAATAATAGTATTCAGAATGCATTGTATGGGGGTGGGGGCTGCTGGGGATTAAACCCAGAAGCATTCTACCTCTAAGCTACACTACCAGCCCTATTTTATTTTTTATATTGAAGCAGGGTCTTGATAAGTTGCTGAGGCTGGCTTTGAACCTTCAATTCTGTCTCAGCTTCCCAAGTGCTGAGATTACAAGCATACACCACTACATCTGGCTTAGGATACATTTTATTTTATTTTATTTTATTTATGTTATTTTATTTTTAAACAAGGTCTCATTAGGTTGATGAGAGTTTCACTACTTGCTGAAGCTGTCCTCGAACCTGCGCTCCTTCTGTCTCAGCCTCCCAAGTACTGGGATTACAAGCATGTGCCACCATGGCTAGGATAGATTTTTAAATAAATCACTAAGTCCATTTCAGGCAGGCATGGTAGCTCACGCCTATAACCCCCGTACTTGGGAGTTTGAGACAGAAGGATCACAGGTTCAGGGTCAGCCTCAACAACTTAGTGAGACCCTCAGCAACTTACACAGAAGTAGAATGCCCCGGGGACCATACATTTTATTTTATTTTTACTTATTTATTTATTTATTTATTTAGCCGTACTGGAGATTGAACTCAGGGGTATTCCACCTCCAAGCTACACCCCCAGTCCTATTTTTTATTCTTTATAAAACAGGGTCTCACTAAGTTGCACAGGGCCTCACTAAGTAGCTGAGGCTGGCCACGAACCCAGATCTTCCTGTCTCAGCCTCCCAAGTACTGGGATCACAAGCCTGCACCACCAAGCCCAGTCCTTAACAAACCCCGGCCCTTAATGAACCACTGCTCTAAGAAGTAGTACTGAAAGTAGAAGTGAAAGGAAATTATGTTCTTCCATTCCATTTTAGACACAGTAAAGAATCTGATTCATGTCAGTCTATTTCATAAGGTAAGAAACCATTTCTGGTTTTGTTTACCACTAGATCTTCAGTGCCTAACACAATACCTAGTATATAGAAGGCACTCAATAAATTTGTTAAATAAATTAATAAAAACTAGCTTAAATTATCATATCCACTTAAAAACAAATATTAAAAAACCATATTTAATAGTCTCACACTTTATGTTGTCTTTAACGTAACTAGAAAATGTCTTTCGGGAATTCCTTAATCTATCCCTCCATCCTCCTACCCAGGGTTAGTATACCTATTCTCATGAAACTTGTTCTTACGTTTCTCATAGCACCTAAAACTATTTATGTATTTATTTCCTATTTGAACTGTAGATTTTTTTTCAAATCTACTTTTTTTTTTTTTTTTTTTTGCGGTATTGGGGATTGAATTCGGGGGCATTCTACCTCTGAGCTATACCCCCAGTCCTCTTTTTTATTCTTTATTTTGAAACAGGGTCTTACTAAGTTGCGGAGGGCCTCACTAAGTAGCTGAGGCTGGCCACAAACCCAGATCCTCCAGTCTCAGCCTCCCAAATGCTGGGATTACAAGCGTGCGCCACTACGCCCGGCTTCAAATCTACTTTTTATAAAACAAATATATTTACACCATTCAAAAAGTCAGAAGTGCTACAGGGAAAATGACACTCATCAACTTCCAAGCTCTCTACTCAAAAGCAATGACTTTCAACTCTTTTAGTTGTTTCTTATAAGATTTATCCCCTTCTTTTTTCTTTTGTGGTACTGAGGATTGAAGCCAGGGGTATTCTACTCTGAGCTACACCCTCAGCCCTATTTATTTTTTTCCTTTGGAATAGGGTCTCATTAAGTTGCTGAAGGCCTCGCTAAGTTCCTAAGGCTAGCCTAAAACCTGCAATCCTGTCTCAGCCTCCCAAGTACTGGGATTAAAGGTGTGTGCCACCACGCCCAGTTTCTATCTCTATATTTCTAAATAACACGCTTAAGATGGTACTTCTTGTTTTGTTTTAGCTTTAAATACTATCTTCTGACTTCCTACTATGGAAAATACAGACTTGGCTGTCTCAAACATTCCCTCTAGAAATTTCTCCATTTGGATATGGTTTGAGTATCTCCCCCAAAGGTACAAGTACTGGAAACTTGGTCCCCAAGATAGCAATGTTAAGTGGTGGGATATTTAAGAGGTAGGGCCTAATGGAAAGTAATTAGGTCACTGAGAGCACCACCACCTCAAAGAATTAATGTAACTCTTGCAGAACCCCAGCTAGTTATCATGAGAGTTTGTTGTTATAAAAAGAGCAAGCCTAGCCTTTGAAACTCCCTAGCTTCCTGTTTTACTATGTGATCCCTGCCTCTCACATGCACTCTTATCATGAACCATCTGCCATTTTGTCACATAACCAGAAGACCCTCACCTGAGTCAAACTCATTTGATGCCATGCTCTTGAATTTCCAGAACTATGAACTAAATAAACCTCTTTTCTTTATAAAGTACCCAACCTCCAGTATTTTTTTTTTTTTTTTGCGGTACTGGGGATTGAACTCAGGGGCATTCTACCTCCGAGCTATACCCCCAGCCCTATTTTTTATTCTTTTTTTTTGAAACCGAGTCTCACTAAGTTGCAGAGTGCCTCACTAGGTAGCTGAGGCTGGCCTCGAACCCGGATCCTCTGGTCTCAGCCTCCCGAATGCTGGGATTACAAGCGTGCGCCACCACGCCCGGCTTACCTCCAGTATTTTTTTATATCAACAAAAAAACAAACTAATGTACCACCCTACCACCATCCTCCCAAGATTTTGAGTGTGTGTGCATGTGTGAAGGAGGTATGGGGGGTGAAGGAGGGAGAGGTGCTGAGGATTGAACCCAGAGGCATTCTACCTCCAAGCTATACCACCAATCTTATTTTTTCATTTGGAAACAGGGTCTCACTGAGTTGCTGAGGGTCTCACTAAATTACTGAGCTGGCCTCAAACTTGCAATCCTCTTGTCTCAGCCTCCTAAGTAGTTGGATCACAGGCATGTGCCATCACGCCCTACCCTCCCAGGATTTAATATGATATGTCAATATTATTCACACCTAAGCCAAGGATTATACTACTGCATAGAATTTACTAAATAAATATCAAAATTCATTTTCTCTTTTTTCCTGGGTACACAACTACAGTACATTTTTCCAACCTTCTCTTCAGTTAGATTTTTTTTGGTGATCCAGTTCTTACCTCTTTATACTCCTTTGTCATTGGATAAAATTCTCAACCATATATTTTCAATCATTCAACCAACATTTATGTTCTCATCTAGACCAAAGAGTTTCAAACTTCTGTGCATAAGAATCAACTAGTTCCTAAATGCAGATTCTGATTGGGTAGATCAGGATAGGGCCTGACTTACACATTTCTATTATGCCTAGGTGATACCTACACTGCTAGACTTTGATCACACTTTTGGCTAGACAACATGATCAATGGAATTCAAGGCCTTTAACCATATGGAACAAGATACTCATCTAGATTGGTGACTACATACCTAGAAACTTTTTACTTTTGCCTAAAGTAATATATCTACTATAATATATCAATTTCCCTTTTGGTATACTTTTCAGTTTTAACTGTAATTAATCATTGTTAAGCTTTTTTATATACCCATTGAAAATTATTGACAGAACTATAAATATTCTCTCAACATGTTCAAACATCAAAGAATCTGTCATTATTATTCTCCCCTTGGGTATTCCTTATTAGGAGCCTTCTGGCACTATTGGACTTCCACCAGTTTTCACCCTGAGTCTTTCTTTTGCTATCTTTTTGCCAATTCCCTTCCATGTTCTCATGCTGATTCTTCTGTTTTCATTTTTCATGATTTCCTCTTTCTCAATAGAGCACATCCTCCAAAAGCTTTCTATGAAAGATAATTTAAAAACAAACAAACATGAGGTTAAAGCCAGGCATGGAGGCACAAATTACAATCTCAGGATTTGGGAGACTAAGACAGGAGGATCTCAGATTTGAGGTCAGTCTCAGCAATTTAGCAAGACTGTAACGTGGGTGGGGGGATATTGGGGGATTGAATCCAGAAGCATTCTGCCTCTGAGTTATATCCCCAGCCCTATTTTTCTTTATTATTTTTTATTTTGAGACAGGGTCTCACAGTTGCAGAAGCCCTCACTAAATTGCTAAGACTGAACACAAAACTATGATTCTCCTGTCGCCGTCTCCCAAGATTAGCTCAGAGGCAGATTCTGCCCCTGGGTTCAATCCCTAGTATCAGAAAAGAAAAAAAAAAATTATGTCCCACTTCTGATTTTATATTCTATGTAAAGAGACATTCATTATCATAAGATTCCTGACCTCTTTCCACTCCCTTCAAACATTTCTTTCCTAAAACAGGGTGATTTTATTTTGGGGGGGGAGGAAAGGAGGTCCTAGGGACTGAACCTAGGGGCACTCTACCACTGAGTATATCCCTGACCCTTCTTAATTTTTTTTTTAATTTTGAAACAAGGTCTCACTAAGCTGTACAGGATGGCCTCAACCTTGAGACCTTCCTGCCTCAGCCTTTTTCCCTCTTCATCCTCTTTTTTTTTTTTTTTTTTTTTTGCGGTACTGGGGATTGAACTCAGGGGCATTCTACCTTCGAGCTATACCCCCAGCCCTATTTTTTACTCTCTATTTCGAAACCAGGTCTCACTAAGTTGCGGAGTGCCTCACTAAGTAGCTGTGTCTGGCCGAGAACCCGGATCCTCTGGTCTCAGCCTCCCGAATGCTGGGATTACAAGTGTGCGCCACCACGCCCGGCTCTCTTCATCCTCTTTGGATTCTGCTACCGAGAGAAGAAAATTCCATTCTCCTTCTTCATGCCCTAACCTGTACAGTAGTGAACCTCACAGAGAGGCTGCAGTTGTTCAGCTCTGCCTGCGCCTAAGTTATAAGTCTGCTTAATTCTGGCATTCAGTATTAGTAAAACACTTGAAAATAACTCCACTTCCCAAACTGAAACTTTTGTTCTTCTTTTTGTGGTACTAGGGACTGAACAAGGGGAACTTTACCAATGAGCTACATCCCAAGCCCTTTTTATTTTTTGAGACAGGTTCTTGATAAATTGCTGAGTCTGGCCTCAAACTTACAATCCTTCTGCCTCAGCCTCCCAAATACCTGAGATTATACCATGCCTGAAAACACTTATTAATAATAAAAATTATATTCTGATCGCCATGTGCTTCCTTTATCTCAATCAACTTGCTTAGAATTCAAAGAGGAAAAGAGTGCTATTTTCTGGAACACTTTAATAGGAGGTAAATTCTGTAAGACTGCATATCTGAAATGTCTTTACTTTCACACTTCTAGTTAGGTATAAAATTTCAGATTCGAAATAACTTACTCAAAACACTACAGGTCCTTTTTCAATGATTTGTGTGAATGTGTGTGTGCGTGTGTGTGTGTACATATGTTTATACATACATACATGCATGCATACATGCATACTGGGGATTGAATCCAGGGGTGCTACCACTGACCTACACCCCCAGCCTTTTTTTTTTTTTTTTCTGAACTGGGGATTGAATCCAGGGGCATTTTACCTCCAAACTACACCCCCAATCCTATTTTTTATTCTTTATTTTGAAACAAGGTCTCAATAAGTTGCGGAGGGCCTCACTAAGTAGCTGAGGCTGACTGCAAACCCTAATCCTCCTGTCTCAGCCTCCTGAGTACTGGGATTACAAGCAAGCGCCACCACGCCTGGCCTTTTTTGTTTTTTAAAGGATACTATTAAGTAACCCACTGGTCTCTAATTTTCAATCCTCCTGTCTCAGCCTCTCAAGTACTAGGATTACAGGCGTGCACCATCATAACCAGTCTTTTTCAGTGATTTCTAGTTTCTATGGCTATGGTGAGAAAACTATGTCATTCTTAATTTCTTATCTTTTTTACTTGAAATTTTTTTTCTCTATGGAAATGTTTAGAATATTCTCTTTGCCGCAGTATTCTGAAATTTCCAAGTGATAACTTATCTTCCTTCATTTTGCTAGTCATTCAATTGGCTCTTTTAAATTTTAAGTTATATCCTTCACTTCGAAAATTTTTTCTTGTATTATATCTTCTATAATTTCCTTCCTTTCATCTTCTCTATTCTTTCTGTAACTCCTATTGATTGAATTTTCAGCTTCCTAAATTGATCCCCCAACTTTCTTACCTTTCTTTCCATTTTTTCATCTTTTTGTTTTCCTTCCTGGGTGACTTTCTTGTTTGTTTGTTTTTGCGGTACTGGGGATGGAACCCAGGGGCATTCTACCTGTGAGCTACACACCCAGCCCTATTTTATTTTTATTTTGAGACAGGGTCTCACTAAGTTGCAGAGGGCCTCACTAAGTAGCTGAGGCTGGCCACGAACCTGCGATCCTCCAGTCTCAGCCTCCCAAGTACCGGAATTACAAGAGTATGCCACCACATCCAGCTTATTTATTTATATTATATATATATATTATATGTAATAATATAATATTATATATTATAATATATTATTATATATTATAATATATATTATATATATAATTTTTTTTTTGCAGTACTGGGGATTCAAATCAGGGGCATTGTACCTCCGAGCTACACCCCCAGTCCTATTTTTTATTCTTTATTTTGAAACAAGGTCTCACTAAGTTGCAGAGGGCGTCACTAAGTAGCTGCGGCTGGGCGCGAACATGGATCCGCCGGTCTCAGACTCCAAGTACTGAGATTACAAGCGTGTGCCACCATGCCTGGCTTATACTTTATTTTAAAACAGGCTCTAAATTACAGTGCTGGTCTTGAAACTGCAATCCTCCTGTTTCAGCATCCCATATACTGGAATTAGACATCTACCACCATTTCTGGCTTTCTTTGTCTTCTAATCTTTCTATCATATTTTTATTTCTGAGAACTTTCTTACTTTCTGTCCTTTTTTACAGCATTCTAATTCACAATTTTTTTTTGTTTTTTTTTATTTATTTATTGCAGTACTGGGGATTGAACCCAGGGACATTCTACCTCTAAGCTACCCCTAGTCCTTTTATTTTATTTTTTTGAGGTACTGGGGATGGAATCCAGGGGCATTCTTCCTCTGAGCTACAACCTCAGCCCTATTATTCTTTATTTTGAAACAGGGTCTCACTAAGTTACAGAGGGCCTAAGTAGCTGAGGCTGGCCTCAAACCCGGATCCTCCAGTCTCAGCCTTCCGAATGCTGGGATTACAAGCGTGTGCCACCATGCCCAGCTTATTTTATTCTTTTGAAATAGGGTCTCAGTAGGTTGCTGAATGTCTCGGTAAGTTGCTCAGGGTCAAACCTGAGATCCTCCTGTCTCAGCCTCCCATTACCACAAAGAGAGAGGGGAGGGAGGGAGGGGGAGAGAGAGGAAAGAAAAAAGAAGGGAGAGATTGGCAAAATTGAGGAAAAAATATATATATAGGACTCATGTGTTATTCAGCTTTTCATCACTGTGACCAAAATACCTGACAAGAACAACTTAGAGGAAAACTTTATTTTGGCTCATGGTTGGTTGGGGAACTCCATTGCTACTCAGCTCTTATTAGCCAGAGGAAGGGAGAGGAAGAGTGGACAGGAAGAAGATAAACCCTTCCAGGACAAATCCCCAATAACCTACTTCTTCCAACTAGGTCCCACCTCCTAGCAAATGCATTCAAATTATTGACACTACTAATGGATTAATCCACTGAAAATCTCAGAACCCTCATGATCCAATCATTTCATAAATGTAAAATGGTCTGATCCAATCTGAACACTGCTACATTGCCTAACACATGCGTTTTGGGGGGACATTCTGGATCCAAATTGTAACAACCCACTTATCATCTATCTACATCTATCTACAAGAGATTCACTTTAGGTAGATGGCGTCGGAGTGAAACACGTCTCAAGAGGCGCTGTGAACTCGATTCAAATCAGCCATAGAAGCAGCTTTTTGACAGAAAAAAAGCAACAAAAAGAGATTCACTTTATATATGAAGAGGCAAAGAGGCTGAAAATAAAAGAATGAAAAAAGATAATCCATGCAAATAGTAAACAAGGGAAGTTTGGGATGGCCATATTATTGTCAAATAAAATACACTAGCCAGGCATGGTGACACACACCTGTACTCCTACTACTTGGGAGTCTGAGATAGGAGGTTCTCGGGTTTGAGGCCAGACTCAGCAACCTAGGGAGACCTTGTTTCAAAATAAAAAATAAAAATAGGGCTGGGGATGTAGCTCAGAGGTAGAATGTCCCTGGGTTCAATCCCCATTACCACAAAAATGAAGAAATAAGATACATTAGGTCAAAGAGGTTACAAGAGAGCATGGAACAGTGGTACATACTTATAATCCCAGTTACTCAGGAGGCTGAGGCATGAGGATCCAAGTTCAAGACCAGCCTAGGCAATTCAATGAGACCTTGTCCCAAAATAAAATAAAAAAGGGCTAGGGATGTCACTCAGTGGTAGAGAGAATGCTTACCTAGCATACTTGAGGACCTTAGTTCAATCTCTAGTACCACCCAAAAGCAAAAACAAAGCCACATGGTGGCACATGCCTATAATCCTAGTACGAGAGGCTGAGACAGGAGAATCATGGGTTCAAGGACAGCCTCAGCAAGTAGTGAGACTCATCAACCTAGTGAGACCCTGTTTCAAAAATAAAAATAAAATAGGGCTGGAGGTGTAGTTCAGAGGTAGAATACCCCTGGGTTCAATCCTCAGTACAAAAAAAAAAAAAAAAAAAGGTTGCAAGAGACAAAGACATTATATACTGATAAAAGGTTCAATCCAACAAGGACATATAATTGTAACATGTAATTATACATCTAATAAGAAAGTCTCAAAATACATAAAGCAAAATTTAACAGAACTAAGGCAGGCACGGTGGCACACACCTATAATCCCAGTATTTGGGAGGCTGTAAAAAGAAGATCACAGGTTAAAAACCAGCCTCGGCAACTTAGCAAGACTTTCCCATCAACTGAGGAAGATCCTGTTATAAAAAGGGGGTGACTGAGGATATAGCTCAGAGGTAAAATGCCCCTGGGTTCAAACATGAGTAACCCCCCCTAAAAAAATTTTAACAAAAAATAGTAGTTGTAAGCTTTAACAACTTCAATACCCTACTTTCAACGAAGGATAGAAGAACCTGACAAAAGATAAATAGGGAAATAGATTTAAACAACAAAAGAGACCAATTAAACCTAACAGATGCATACAGAAGACTCTACCCAACATCAGCAGTTGTATTCTATCCACAACATGCTAGGTGTGTAATATGAAAGACAAATAAATACTGTTATTCTGGCCACTGAAAAGAAACATACACACACACACACACACACACACACACACACACACAATCAAGAAATCCTATCATTCATATCTTTCTTATTCATGTTACTTCCCTGAATTAACCAACCACTTGTGCTAATAATGACATATAAGACAAGGGATAAACCAGGCATGGTGATGCACACCTGTAATCCCACAACTTGGGCGGCTGAGACAGGAAGATCATGGTCAAGGACAGCCTCAGCGACATAGAGACTCTCAGCGACTTAGTGAGACCCCATTTCAAAACAACAAATAAAAAAAGAGTGGAGGTGTAGCTCAGAGACAGAATGCCCCTAGGCTCAATCCTCAGTACCAAAAATAAAAAAAGGAGTCAGGCATGGTGGCACATGTTTGTAATCTCAGTACTTGGGAGGTTGAAACAGGAGGATCACAGGTTTATTGCCAGCCTTAGTTACTTAGTGAGGCTCTCTGCAATTTAGACTGTTTAAAAAAAAAAAAAAAAAAGAAGCCGGGCGTGGTGGCGCACGCTTGTAATCCCAGCATTCGGGAGGCTGAGACCGGAGGATCCGGGTTCGCGGCCAGCCTCAGGTATCTAGTGAGGCACTCTGCAACTTAGTGAGACTCGGTTTCAACATAAAGAATAAAAAATAGGGCTGGGGGTATAGCTCGAAGGTAGAATGCCCCTGAGTTCAATCCCCAGTACCACAAAAAAAAAAAAAAAAAGAATAAAGAATAGGGCTGGCGGTGTAGCTCAGAGGTAGAATGCCTCTGAGCAAAGAATCACAGCTGGATAAACATTTAGAGTTTCTTCTCTTAACCAAGAATTGGTTGAAAGAAATGCAACCAAAACTATAACTAAAAGAAGCATTATGCTTCCAGAAAATTTTCAAGGAAAAGTACTGCAAGCAACAGTAGCAGCTGTTGGATTCAACTCTAAAGGAAAAGAATGGAGAGATTCAACCAGTTAGCTTAAAAGTTGTAGATAAAGTTCTTGTCCCAGAATATGAAGGCATCAAAGTAGTTCTAGATAACAAGGATTATTTCTTATTTGGAAATGATGACACTCTTGGAAAATATGTAGACTGAAATAAATCACTAATGAAATGGCATCACCTGAAGCAGACCCTTCTACTGAAGTTCTAAAATCCTTTATCATGTAATTTCCATGTATATCTTCTTTTTTTGTGGGGGGGGGGAGGTACTGGGGATGAACTCAGTGGCATTCTACCTCCAAGCTACACCCCCAGCCCTATTTTTTTTTTTAATTCTTTATTTTGAAACAGGGTCTCACTAAGTTTCGGAGGGCCTCACTAGGTAGCTGAGGCTGGCCGCGAACCCAGATCCTCTGGTCTCTGCCTCCCAAATCCTGGGATTACAAGCATGCATCACCACGCCCAGCTCATATCTTCTTAATAAATTAATGATATATAAACTAAAAAACAAAAAGGAAAGGGTAAACAAGACCACATGTATGAACAAAGTGTGTTCAAAAACTGGGAAATTTTTCAGGACCAGTAAATAGCATGTGCAATGACAAATTAATGGGGAATGTAAGTTGGTGGGGACACCTGATGGTGAGTTGAGTTTATACTTCAGCAAAGAGAAATGACAGCTTTCTTAAAAGAAGAGCAAAACACTTTAGATTAATTTCTACAGAACAAGGCAGGCAGTAGAAAGAGAAAATGTAAGTCAGTAAAAATAAATAATAGTAATCAGCAATAACAGTGAAAAGTATTAAAAGGTTATTTGGAAGCCGGGTGTGGTGGTGCACACTTGTAATCCCAGCATTTGGGAGGCTGAGATGGGAGGATCTGGGTTCGAAGCCAGCCTCACCTACCTAGTGAAGCACTCCGCAACTTAGTGAGACTCTGTTTCAAAATAAAGAATAAAAAATAGGACTGGGGGTGTAGCTCAGAGGTAGAATGCCCCTGGGTTCAATCCCCAGTACCGCAAAAAAGAAAAAAAAAAAAAAAAAAAGGTTATTTGGTACCTTATCATAAGCAATTTTGGCAGGCTTGGGAGGGGTAAGAGAATGTATTAAACACTTGAATGGATTTGTTTCTTGAAGAACCTTTCAGATTCTTTAACATGCTAATAAAGCACTGAATCTTTAAGAGAAAGATGTAATCTGCAACATTTCTTAGACTTGACTAAATAAGCCTTGTTTGCCAGTACCATCATCAATCAGTACCTCAAAGAGATATGAGTAACAGGAGTTTTTAAACAATGTTCTGTAAAACAGACGGCCAGCAAAGACTGAGAAAAGCAGAGGGCAGCAGAAGGCTTAACATAAAGGGGAGGGGACGCTACCAAATGTGCAGAACAGTAAAGGAAACTGACTAGAACACTGCCAAGCTATGTTAAGGGCATAACTAAATATAGAAAACACCAATCCACTGTTTCTACAGTCTGCAGGTATTTAAATTCATACTGGGTAAGGGATTTACAGAATGATCATTTCGCTCTGGTGAGGAACAAAATAGCAGTGATGTTGGTGGGGCAAAAGGGATAAAGCCAAAAAAGCTATATATGGAGAGATTAAGATAGATCAGAAAACGAAGGAAACATGAAAAATGCATATATAGATAATTTAGAAGATTTGGGTCAGAGGTAGAACTATCCTCAACCACAGGAATAGATACATCAAGGAAAGTAAGAGCTGAATAACAATGGAACACAGAAAGTAAGGAAAAATAAAGATGGTAGATAATTACCTTCAATGATTTGTTTTGTTTTATTTTGCAGTACTAGGGATTGAACCCAGGGGCATTTACCTCTGAGCCACACCCCTAGCCCTATTTTTTATTCTTTATTTTGAAACAGGGTTTCATTAAGTTGCAAAGGCCCTCACTAAGTAGCTGAGGCTGGCCGAGAACCTGCAATCCTCCTGTCTCAGTCTCCCAAGTACTGGGATTACAAGCATGCACCACCATGCCCATCTTCAATGTTGTAAATCTGATTGCCCAAAGTGATGGCAACAATTACACCAAAATATCAGTGGACTGAAATGACAAAGTCAAATAAGAGCCAGGGGCCGTGGCACATGCTTATAGTCCCAGCAACTCGGAAGGCTGAGGCAGGAGGATCACAAATTCAAAGCTCGAAAACTTAGTAAGACCCTGTCTCAAATTTAAAAAAAAAAAGATTAGGAATATAGCTCAGTAGTAGAACAACCCTAGGTTCAACCTCTAATACTGGGAGTAGGGTGGGAGTGAAGGAGTCAAATGAGAAACATAGCCACCAAGGCATCAGTCTTACAAAAGGAAGAAATTTAGAAGATAGTACATTAAAAAATATGTATCCAAGCCAGGTGTGATGGCACACACTTATAATCCCAGTACTTGGGAGGATGAGACAGGAGGATCACAGATTCGAGGACAGCCTCAGCAAGTAGTGAGACTCTCATCAACCTAGTAAGACCCTGTTTCAAAATAAAAATAGGGCTGGCAGTGGAGTTCAGAGGTAGAATATCCCTGAGTTCAATCTGCGGTACCAAAAAAAAAAAAAAGAGTTATCTGGCCAGGCACAGTGGCACATACCTGTAATCCCCACAACTCAGGAAGCTGAGGCAGGAGGATCACAAGTTCCAGGTCAGCCTGGGCAACTTAGAAAGACACTATCCCCCCCCCCCCCAAAAAGACTAGGGATGTAGAGTACTTGACAAACAAGTGCAAAGCCTAGGATCGATTCCTAGCACCAAAAAAAATAAATAAAGATTGGGACAGATAGAAATACAAGCTGATTTCCTGGTTTCAAGGAAGCAGGTGTGACAGAAATAATCTATATCCCTTGAGTATTTAGAATAAAGATTCTCAGACTTTTTTATGTTCCAATATATCTGAGAAATAGAACATACCTCCAATGGAAATGAGGAACATGTGAATGGGGGATGGAAGATGAGGATATCTGTGAGCAGTTTATAAACACTTATGAAATGTCTTTCTATGGGAAGTATAACCCTCATAATATTGAAAAGCACTGGTTTAAAAGTGGTGCTACAGGCTAATGTCTGTAATCCCAGGTCTTGGGAGGCTAAGACAGGAAGATTGCTGGTTCAAGGCCAGCCTCAGCAACTTAGGGAGACCCTCAGCAACTTAGTGAAATCCTGTCTCAAAACTGAAAAATAAGCCGGGCGTGGTGGCACACTCTTGTAATCCCAGCATTCGGGAGGCTGAGACCGGACGATCTGGATTCGAGGCCAGCCTCAGCTACCTAGTGAGGCCCTCCGCAACTTAGTGAGACTCGGTTTCAAAATAAAGAATAAAAAATAGGCCTGGGGGTATAGCTTGGAGGTAGAATGCCCCTGAGTTCAATCCCCAGTACCGCAAAAAAAAAAATGAAAAATAAAAAGGGCTAGGAATATAGCTCAGAGGTAGAATGCCTCTGGGTTCAGTGCCCAATATCCCCAAAAAAGGTGCTACCAAAGAAAAAAAAATTTTTTTTTTTTTTTTTTTTTTGCGGTACTGGGGATTGAACTCAGGGGCATTCTACCTCTGAGCTACACCCCTAGCCCTATTTTTTATTCTTTATTTTGAAATAGGGTCTCACTAAGTTGCAGAGTGCCTCACTAGGTAGCTGAGGCTGGCCGCGAACCCGGATCCTCCGGTCTCAGCCTCCAGAATGCTGGGATTACACCACGCCCGGCCCCAAAGAAAATTTAAATACAAGTTCTAAACACAAAGTATCTTTAGCCAGGCACAATGTTGTGCATTTATAAGCCCAGCTACTTGGGAGACAGGAGGACTGTGATTTCAAAATAAGACCAGCTAGCCACGGTGGCTCATACTTGTAATCCCAGTACTTAGGAGGCTGAAACAAGAGGATCCCAAGTTTGCAAGCAGCCTCAGCTACTTAGTGAGGCCCTCCATAACTTATTGAGACCCTGTTTCAAAATAAAGAATAAAAAATAGGGCTGGGGCTGTAGCTCAGAGGTAGAATGCCCCTGGGTTCAATCCCCAGTACTGAAAAAAAAAAAAAAAAAAAAAAAAAAGACCAACGTGGGGGGAACACAGTGAGATCTTGTCTATTTTTTTTAAATAAAATGAAGCCAGGCATGGTGGTGCACACTTGTAATCCCAGTACTTGGGAGGCTGACAGGAGGATTGCAGGTTCGCAGCCAGCCTCAGCAACTTAGTGAGGCACTCCGCAACTTAGAGAGACTCTGTTTCAAAATAAAACATAAAGTTTGGGTGGGGATGCAGCTCAGAGAGTAGAATGCCCCTGGGTTCAATCCTTGGTACCACAAAAAAAAAAAAAAAAACTGATCTGCACATTATTACGTATCTGTCAATGGTTAGGAAGAGTTCAAGACACTGACACATGACAATGCCACAACTTCGTATAGAAAGTACTGGAGTTCTTACAAATTTTCAGTTTACACATTAATAAAGCACCCTACATTTATCAATTGCCTACTTCCTGGTTCTAAACCTTCCTACAAGGGCTGAGGAACAGTGGTAGGATACATGCCTACCATGTATAAGGGCATAAGACCCTGGACTTAATCCCTACTCGATAACACACACACACACACACACACATACACAGACACACACACACCACATGCTTAAAAAAAAAAAAACTTACTACAAAGCTATAATCATCAAAATAGTATGGGTTAAAAAAAAACAAAGTTAAGCACATAGGCCAATGTAATAAAAAGCTTAGAAATAAATAGTCACACTTATATGGTCAAAAGACTTTAGACAAATGTATGAAAGTCATTCAATGGGTAAAGGATAGACTTCTCAACAAATGGTGTTGGCAAAACTGGCTACCCATATGCAAAAATAAATAACTTTTCACCATACAAGAATTAACTCTAAATGGAACCACGACCAAGATGTTAAGACCTAAAACTATAAAACTCTTAGAGGAAAACATTTATAGCACCACTTCAGCAATGATTTCTTGGATGTGACACCAAAAGTACCAGGAACAAAATTTTTTAAAAAATGACAAATTTTAATTTTTTGTTCATCAAAACACAGTCAGCTGGTTGTGATGGTGCACGCCTGTACTCCCAGTACTAGGGAGACTGAGACAGGAGGATCACGGGTTCAAGACTAGCAACTTAATGAGACTCACAGCAACCTACGGAGACCCTATTTCAAAACAAAAATTAAAAAATGGCTGGGGCAGCCAGGCGTGGTGGTGCACGCTTGTAATCCCAGCATTTGGGAGGCTGAGACAGAAGGATCCAGGTTCTCGGTCAGCCTCAGCTACTTAGTAAGGCATTCCGCAACTTAGTGAGACCCTGTTTCAAAATAAATAATAAAAAATAGGGCTGGGGGTATAGCTCGGAGGGAGAATGCCCCTGAGTTCAATCCCCATACCACAAAAAAAAAAAAAAAAAAAAAAAAAAATCTAAAGAGAAAACCTACGGAATGGGAGGAAATCTTTATCAGCTATTCCTCTGACGGGATTAATATCTAAAATATACAAAGAACTTTAAAGACTTTACACTAGAAAAACAAATAACCCAATCAAGAAATGGGCAACTGAGCCGGGCGTGGTGGCGCACCCTTGTAATCCCAGCATTCGGGAGGCTGAGACCGGAGGATCCGGGTTCGCGGCCAGCCTCAGCTACCTAGTGAGGCACTCCGCAACTTAGTGAGACTCAGTTTCAAAATAAAGATTAAAAAATAGGGCTGGGGGTATAGCTTGGAGGTAGAACGCCCCTGAGTTCAACCCCCAGTACCGCAAAAAAAAAAAAAAAAGAAATGGGCAACTGAATTGAATAAACACTTCGAAAAAAGAAGAGATACAAATGACCAATAGATACATGAAAAAATGTTCAACATCATCAGCAATTAGGGAGATGCAAATCAAAACTACACTGAGATTCTATCTGACCCCAATCAGAATGGCAATCATCAAAAAGTCAAATAACAATAAATGTTAGTGAGGATGTGGAGAAATAGGAACTCTTCTACACTGTTGGTGGGATTGCAAACTAGTTCAAGTACTATGGAGATCAGTGTGGAGATTCCTTATCCTTAGAAAACTGGGAATGGATCCACCAGGTGATCCAGCTAAACTACTCCTGGGTATCTTTCCAAAGAGGCTGAAACCAGAGAACTACAGTAATATATGCATACCCGTGTTCATAGCAGCACAATTCACAATAGCCAAATTATGGAACCAAGCCTGGTGTCCATCAACAGATGAATGGATCACAAAACTATGGGAAATACACACAACGGAATTCTACTCAGCAATAAAGAATAAAATAATGTCATTTGCAAGAAAATGGAAGGACCTGGAGAACATAATGTGAAGTGAGATTAGCCAGTCACAGAAAGTGAAAGGACAAATGTTTTCTTATTAATACGCACAAGCTAGAGAGTAACTGGGATACCAGAGGGACTCCAGATAATGGAGGCGAAACCTCAGTGGAGCCAGGGAGGTGGTCTAAGGGAAAGGGAGGGGGAAGACTGAGGTTCATTACTGGAAATACTAACATCGATGGTATTAATGTATGTGAAAATCCCAATGTCAATCTCAGTACTCTGTATGGGAGAGAGGGAGATGGGAGGTGGGGGGAACCAAGTGCTGTGTGCATGTATGTCAATGTCAACATGATATACATTATGAGGTGAGATCATAATGCACCAATAAAAGCACATTTTAAAAATATAATGTTGAACAAAAGAAATCAGGTACAAAATAACATGTATTTTATGTAAATAGTATAATTTTATTTACATAAATTCTAAAATAGGCACAAATAATTATGTTGCATTGGGGGTGGTAATGGTGGCAGGCACAAGAATCCTTAAAGTTAATGTCATGTTTCTTGGTCAAGATGTTGTTTGGATGGGCACATTTAGTGTGCAGAGATCCATCAAGCTGAATATTTAGGACATGTACCCTCTTCTGCATATGTTTATATTTAAATAAGTTAAGAGTTAAAAATCAAGGGGCAGTAGCTGAAGATATGTACTGATGTAGATCATGCCTGATTAGAGAAATGTCCCATCCAAAAGCAGTTATTTTATGGATAAAATGTACAAGGCAAGAAATCTCATGGGGAAAAAATTTCAAGAGTTCTGCTCTGGCCCTTGGTCAACTCATGATGTTTTAAAACAGAAATAAACTATACTTTGCTCTCTTCAAAAAATAAAATAAAAATGCCGGGCGTGGTGGCACATGCTTGCAATCCCAGCATTCGGGAGACTGAGACAGGAGGATCCGGGTTCGCGGCCAGCCTCAGCTACCTAGTGAGGCACTCCGCAACTTAGTGAGACTTGGTTTCAAAATAAAGAATAAAAAATAGGGCTGGGGGTATAGCTCGGAGGTAGAATGCCCCTGAGTTCAATCCCCAGTACCGCAAAAAAATAAATAAATAAATAAATAAATAAATAAATAAATAAATAAATAAATAAATAAATAAAATAATTTAAAAAGGGGCTGGGGTATAGCTCAGGGGTAGAATGTCCCTGGGTTCAATCCCCAGTACCACAAAAAATAAAAAATAAAAAAAACACCCAGAAACAACAGAAGTACTTATCAATGGAAGAATGATTAAGCAAAATGTGGTATGCCCATACCATAAAATGTTATTCAGCCTTAAAAAAGAAGGAAATTCTGCAATATGCTATAATCCAAATAAACTTTGAGGACATTATGTTAAATTAAATAAGCCACTCACAAAACTACAAATACTGTATAATTCCACTTATATGAAGTAGTCAAAATTATAGAGACATAAAGTAAAATGGTGATTGCTGGGAAGAGGAAGGTTTTTTTTTATTTGTTTGTTTGGTTTTGGGTTTTTTTTTTTGTTTTTTTTTTTGCGGTACTGGGGATTGAACTCAAGGGCATTCTACCTCCAAGCTATACCCATAGCCCTATTTTTTATTCTTTTCTTTTTCTTTTTTTTTTTTTTTTTTTTTTTTTTTGGTTTTGGG
>PVLC010007021.1:0-13741 GCA_004027655.1 Graphiurus murinus | reverse complement strand
AAAAAAAAAAAAAAAAAATAATTCAACACCTTGGTATGGCATCTTTTCTAAACATCCAGCTGGAATTGTCCAATTTTATTAGCTAGTTCTTATAACTTTAAAAACAAAAACAGGATACATTCTGTTTCACTGAATTTTACAACTCTTTCGCTGCTACAAGACTTGGGGGGTAAAAATCTTTGAAAATAAAAGGTAATCTGATACACTACAGTTTATTACTAAATGCATGCCAACAATACACAATTCAAACTGAATTTCCGGGACACTAGTTTATGAAGATAACAAAAGGGAGCAGAACATCAAATGTCTAAGGAACTACTTTTGTATCAAAAATGTCAAAAAGAAACATGATATGCCAAAACTAAGATCTTACGAAAAAGTAAAAAAATTTATCTGATTTACGATTTGGTATTCTAAAAAGAAAAATATTTCATCAACGTTAAAACAACAGTAATTCATCCCATTCAGGTACGACTGGAAATCCGACTGATGTGCTTTCTTTTAGGTCTAAACACCTAATTCTTCTCCAATCCAGACACCAAAAAGATCTTGAAACCTCTTGCGGAGGCGTGCAACACACTCACTCAGGGAGTGCTGTCTGTTTACAAATACGAATCCCACAGTTACCCACGTCAAAAGCGCGCATTACCACCATCCGACTGGGGGGCGGGAGGAGAAAGAAGGCGGGCGAGCAAGAAATGAGATCCACAGACACCCGTGCCCGCTCCCTACAAGGGCGAGTCAAAAGAAAACATTGATGCTGTGTTGTGTGTGTGTGTTTGTGTGTGTGTGTGTGTGTTTACATGTGTTCTATATACATCTCCATCGGAGCAAGGATGAAAGAAAATGCACACATGACAGGGAATCATTCTGGGTCCAAAAGAATGCTCAAGCCAATCCCGTTAACTGGAAATACGCCCGCGGGTCTACAACAGGTTTCGGCCCGGGGTCGGGCGCCCCAGCCTCGCGATGGAGTTCGGCCCCAGAGAGCCCCCGGCCCTCCAAGGGCCGCCCAGGCCGCCGTCCCCACCTCCCTCACCTCAGCCCTCCCTGGGGACGCCCGAAGCCCGTTCCGGCGAAGAAAGAAGTGTCAGGCCCCAGGGGGCGGCTGCGGCGACACCTGCGAGCGAGCGGGCGAGCGAGCGAGAGCAAGCGCGGCACCTGAGGCGGCGGCGGGGGCCCGGCCCGCCGAGCACACCCCCTCGCACCCCGCGCGGCGGCGGCGGCGGCGGCCCTCCGTACCTGCGAGGCCCGCGAGCTACAGGCGCGCGCGGCGCCTCCTCATCGCCGGGGCTCCAGCTCTCCCTCCGCCTCCCGCTGCCGCTGCCGCCGTCGCCGTAGCCGTCGCTGGAGGCCGGGACACGACGAGCTCAGGACTCCACCGCCATGTCCGCCGCGCCGCGAACTGCATTGTGGGGGGGAAGGGATGGGGAGGGGGAGGCGGAGGGAGAGGAGAGAAAGAGGAGGACCGCTGAGGGGAGGGGGCCGAGGCCGAGCGGGCGCCGGGAGAGGGGGCGGGAGGAGGGAGGGACGGAGCCCGGGAGGGAGGGTGCAGCGCGTCCCGCCCTCGGTGTGGGGTCCCCGGGCGCCCGTTCAGCCGCGGCGGGGGAGGGGCGCGCCCCGGGGAGGGGCCACGCGCGGCCCGCGGTGGCCGCGAGGAAACAATGGGGAGGGGGCGAGGTGGGAGCCCCGCGCACTCACGCCCGCGCCGAGGACGCTCGTTAGCTGGCCGGGAGGGGCGGCCCCCTAGCGGAGCGCGAGGGCCGGAGTCGCGGGGCTCGCGTGGAGAGAGGGAGGCAGGGAGGGGGCGGAGCTAGCGCGAGGGGGTCGCGAGGTCCCGCAGCCCGCCGCGCCGCGGCCGCGAGCCCGGGGAGGGCAGGGCGCTCGCTTCGGCTCCCCGCGCCGCCCGCTGCGCTGCCGAGGCCCGGACGCCGCCTTTCCCCACGCTCGCCGAGCTGTCCCCCGGCGGAGAAACCCTGGGGCCTGGTACACCACGGCCGAGTCTCCGCGGACCTTTAGGGGGGCCAACGCAGGCTTCTGAGGAAGCCCCCAGGGTGGACCCCCACCCGTTCACCGTTGCCACCAGCCCACCCCAGCTGGACCCTTTTTCCTTATGAAAGGCAGACGGTTCCGGAATTAACTCTGCAAAGAAATCTCGGGAAAGACATCATAGTAATCTGTCCTTCAGTTTCAGACAGGTATAGATCAGTGGGCCCCCTCTTCCGCTGGCTTTTAACGTGTTGAGTTCCGCATTTAAAGTTATTAGAGAGAAATTAACGGTATTGTTTTTCAAAAGACCCCAGCCTCCGAGATTATTCAGCCAACCTCTGACCTCGACCTGGACAGATCACACAACTGCAACCCTTGAGTTGGACGCATACTAGGCAGGAAAAGGCTCTGACAAAGGTGGACGCGGGAGTAAAAGGATGATGCTAAGTCTTAAGTATTCACAAAACAAGACAATGCCCTATAAAATTTCTCCTGACTCGAAGGTGGAACTGGTAAGAGGTTACGAGGGACTATTCTCTTGTGTAGTTCATCAATTTCCCACTACACCCCAGAACTGAGTACCTCTTATTTATGTTCATCTAAATCCCCAAGAGGTTATACTCCTGGTGAGGAGGGACCAAACATTGCCCACTAACGGCTAGGCAATGAGCTAGGGGCTTAACGTATTTCACCATTTAATCTTCACAATAATCTTGTGAGATAGGTAAGGTTGCTCCCATTTACAGATAAGAAACTAGGACTCTGAGACGTAGTGCATTTTCCCCTGAGCCTGTAGCATCAGACAGGGGTTATCAAGTCAAAAGAGCCTCGCATGGTTTGGGCACTTATCAACTGGATGACTTTGGGCAAATACACCCTCTTATGTTTCCTCATCGGTAAATTTTTAAACCACATTCTTACTTCAAACAGATTATATAAGGACACAGGGCAGGAAACAAAAGTGAAAGCCTAAAACCTGTCATTAAAGCATGCCCTTTACTGTAGTTAGTGATCTCAGTGTCCTTGGAACGAGTGAATTGAATAAACATTTCCCAATTAATAAGAGCACAGCATTGAGTCAAATACCTGGAGATACGACGAAAAACCACAGATTCCCGTCTCAAAAGTTTCACTATTGAGCTTAACAAAAAAAGCAACAGGTCGCATGAACAAAGAGTTGGTCAAATACAGGACAGAGTATGATAAATTCCACATGGGTAAGGCTTCAATGAAAGAGAGAGAAGCCAGACTTTCAAGACTTAACCTGTTAATGTGCCAGATTCAGGGGACAGCATTTAACCTGGAGTGTGCAAAAAATGATGAATCTGAAAAAAGAAAGGTGGGGCCAGACCGCAAGTCCCAGTACTTCTCTGCCTTTATCCTTTCTTGTACCTTTCCTAGTCAAAACCCAGCTCAACTCTTAACTCCTTTATTAAACTTCCTGGCCATCACCACCATCATGCACTCTCTACTGAATGTGATCCCTCTGATCTCTGAATCCAAACATATTATTTTACAAATCTGACACCAATAGCCTAGCCCCCATGATGAACACAAATACTTAACTTACTGTGTTGAATTTTTCAACTATAATTGTGTGTGTGTGTGGTACTGGGGATTGAACCCAGGGGTAGTCTACCTCTAAGCTATACCCCCAGCCTTATTTTATTTTGAAGCAAGTTGCTGAGGCTGGCTGCAAACCTGCAATCCTCCTGTCTCAGCCTCCCAAGTACTAGGATTACAAATGATCACCACTACAGCCAATTATAATCCTGTTTATAATCACAAGTATGGAACTGGGCCTGGTGGTACATTCCTGTACTCCCAGTACTTGGGAGGCTGAGACAGGAGGATTGCAGGTTTGACGACAGCCTCAGCCAGTAGTGAGACTCTCATCAGCCTAGCAGGACCCTGTTTCCAAATAAGAAATAAAATAGGGCTGGGGGTATAGCTCGGAGGTAGAATGCCCCTGGGTTCAATCTCCAGCATTACCCGATAAATAAATAAATAAATAAATAAATAAATAAATAAATAAATAAATAATCACAACTATGTAGTACAAGTATTACTTTGAGATGAAGGAGGAGGAAATTAAGGGTAGATAAGGCTTAATTGGTGCCCCGGATTATAAGTCCCAGGCAGGACTAGAATACCAGCTCTGCATTCTTCCCATTGAACTACAAACAGGTTCCTAAGAAAATTAAAAATGTCTGATTGCTCTTTAAAAATACTCTGAGAGCTGGGCATGGTGGTGCACGCTTGTAATACCAGCAGTTGGGAGGCTGAGACAGGAGGATCCGGGTTCAAGGCCAGCCTCAGCTACTTAGTGAGGTACTCCGCAACTTAGACCCTGTTTCAAAATAAAGAATAAAAAAAAAAAAATAGGGGGGAGGGTAATAGCTCAGAGGTAGAATGCCCCTGAGTTCAATCCCCAATACCGCAAAAAAAAAATACTCTGAGAATTTATATCTAGTACTTTGAAGTAACATCTCATGATTGTAGTTAAATTTTCAAATTTAGCATTCCAGTCTAGAAGTTCTGCAAACTCAGTGTCATCCTAACAGGTAAAAATTATTTGCAGCAAATATCATTTTATGCTATCTAATAAGAAATAGAATTCCTTGGTAGATCAATATTCATATTCTATTCCCTTCCTAGGTGATAGATATTACTCAGCTTTGTGTTACTACAATGAAATACCAGAGCCAGCTTATTTCTGAAGAAAAGAGGTTTATGTAGGTCACAGTTCTGGAGGTTCAAAGTTAGATCAGATGGAGGGAGCATTGGTTTGGCCTCTAGTGAGGGTGGTAGAAAGTTTCAAATCATGACAGGAAAGTGTGTAGGAGCAAGGGGTCACATCTTAAATCAGGAAGCAGAAAGCTGCACGGGGCCAGGCTCGGACTTTTATAATGACCTCTTGGGAGGACTACTTTAATCCCTGCCAAGGGCAGGGCCCCCAGTGACCTAAGAATCTCCCATTAGGTCCCCCTCCCAAAGTTCCATCAGCTCCTACATCACTAGATGCCAAGCTCCTAATACATGAGTACTTGGGGAACAAACCAAATCCAGACCCAGACCATAGCAAAAATCTAGTTAAAAAAAAACAAACAGCCGGGCGTGGTGGCGCACGCTTGTAATCCCAGCATTCGGGAGGCTGAGACCGGAGGATCCGGGTTCGCGGCCAGCCTCAGCTACCTAGTGAGGCACTCCGCAACTTAGTGAGACTCGGTTTCAAAATAAAGAATAAAAAAAAAAATAGGGCCGGGGGTATAGCTCGGAGGTAGAATGCCCCTGAGTTCAATCCCCAGTACTGCAAAAAAAAAAAAAAAAAAAAAAAAAAACTAGCAGTAGTGAATGAAAAGACAACTTGGTGAGTAAATTAAATAAAAAACAAAAAGGGTATCTAAGAGATAAGTCAGCTCAAACCAAGTAGATATACTGATTGATCATAAAGGGATACATTTCCCATAAAAAAAAAAAAGCTTTGTACTGTAGTTAAACAACATTTGTGAGCAAGGGAGAGATGCAATGAGATCTGCCGAAACCCATCTTTTCCCACATACTTTGTTTCTTCAAGGAGAGACTAAAGACCCTGGCTAAAGGTGATCTCCAGACAAAAAGAGTGCATAGCCAGGTGTACTGGTACACACTTGTAATCCCTGTACTTGGGAAGCTGAGACAGGAGGATCACAGGTTCTCAGACAGCCTCAGCAATTTATGAGGCCCTCCACACTTAATGAGACACTGAGGAATAAAATAGGGCTGGGGGTGTAGCTCAGAGGTAGAATGCCCCTTGGATTCAATCCCTAGTACCACAAAAAAAAAAAAAGTGCATCACCCCCCTGATGTGGTCCTATCCATGTCTTCACTGTTGTATTCCCAGCACCCAGCATAATGTTAATACATAAAAGTACCCAGAAACTGCCGGGCGTGGTGGTGCATGCTTGTAATCCCAGCATTTGGGAGGCTGAGACCGGAGGATCCGGGTTCGCGGCCAGCCTCAGCTACCTAGTGAGGCACTCCGCAACTTGGTGAGACTCGGTTTCAAAATAAAGAATGAAAAATAGGGCTGGGGGTATAACTTAGAGGTAGAATGCCCCTGAGTTCAATCCCCAGTATCGCAAAAAAAAAAAAAAAAAGTACCCAGAAATTACTTTTAGACATTCTAAATTTTTTGTGATTCTTACAAAGACCAAGATAATACCAAAGCTCCTAAGGTACGTATGCTCACCTCAAAGATAGTGTAAAGGATCTATTTTTCTTTGTCTTTTTACACTCTTAAAAAGATAAAATATGTAAAAGTGCCTACACCATCATAAACATTCAACAAAAATTCCCTCTTAAAATTGAGTTTCTTACCTGCCCCAGTTTGGATTTCTTGTGCCCTTAGACTCACACTAGCACATGTGTGTACTTGCTACCCATTGCTTCAACTTTATCTGCCCTGAAGATTCTATGTTTGGAATTTTAAACTATAACCACACCCTTTAGCTTCCTTGAAGCATTAGAAAGTTTGTTTTTTTTTAAGGTGGCATTTTCTAAGTGAATAAGATCTTAGGACATTAGAGTTAATACAGTTTGATGTATCAGGAACTTATAAATATAGCAGGAGGTGATGCTATAAAGGTAGCCCAGGATTACATCACAACATATGCCCTTTGGGGGTAGGGGGGAGTACTGGCATTTAACCCAGGGATGTTTTAACTCCGAGCCATACCCCCTAGCCCTATTTTTTTATTTTTTATTTTGAAACGGTCTCACTAGGTTGCTGAGAATCTGCTATGTTGCTGAGGCTATCTTGAAGCCTGCAATCCTCCTACCTCAGACTCCCATGTACTGGGATTACAAGTGTGTGCCACCACACCCAGCTAAAACATGCTTTAAAAGGAAGGAAGGGAGGGAAGAATTGAGGGAGAGTACTTGGGAGGCTGAGATAGGAGTATTGCAGGTTTGAGGACAGCACATGATAAATTAGCAAGACCTTGTTTCAAAATAAAAAATTAAATTAAAATAAGGCTGGGGTTATAGCTTAGTGGTAGAATGTCCCTGGATTCAATTTCCCAGTACCCCCCTACACACACACACACACACACACACACACACACACACACACATACACACACAAAGCAAGCCTTTATCATGAAGTTAATGGAAAGTTTTGGGACTTTTTTTTTTTTTTTTCAGTACTAGGGATTGAACTCAGGGGCATTCTACCTCCGAGCTATATCCCCAGCCCTATTTTTTATTCTTTATTTTGAAACAGGGTCTCACTAAGTTGTGGAGGGCCTCACTAAGTAGCTGAGCTGAGGCTGGCCTTGAACCCGGATCCTCCAGTCTCAGCCTCCCAAATGCTGGGATTGCAAGCATGCGCCACCACGCCCGGCTCAGTTTTGGAACATTTCTAAGCATGGGAGATAATCAAACCATCTTCCACAGCAAAAATTACAGGTGGTCATTCAACTTCTGCTTGAACATTTGTAGTTATAGAGAGCTCATTTCTTCCCAAATCTACCTTTTCTAGATAATAGTTCTTCCTTTATTGAACTGAATTTTTCCTTTTATAATTTCTATTTGTTGGTAATTCTGGCTTCAGAATAATACAAGTCTTCTTTTTCTTCATTTATAAAAATGAGAGTGTGAATTAGATAAACTAGGTCAGGAAAGGGCTCTAAAAGTATAGAATTCTGACATGAACTCCCTTTATTTTTATTTTAGTGTGTGGTGTGTGTGTGTGTGTGTGTGTGTGTGTATTTACTAGGGATTAAACCCAGGGTCATTCTACCTCAGAGCTACACCCCCAGCCCTATTTTATTATTTATTTATGTATGTATGTATGTATTTATTTATTTATTCTTTATTTTGAAACAGGGTCTCACTAAGTTGCAGAGGTCCTCACTAAGTTTCTGAGGCTGGCCAGGAACCTGCATATTCCTGTCTCAGCTTCCCAAGTACTGGCATTACAGGTGTGCACCAACACACTCAGCTATGAATTCCCTTGAAGTCAGCTATTTTACTTCCAGATAAAGCAAATCTTGTCTCTTTTTTTCTTTCTTTTATTCTCTAAAACAAAAATGAGATATCACTCCATTCTACCAATCTCCCTATGACCAATTCTGTGTGTGTGTGTGTGTGTGTGTGTGTGTGTGTGTGGTTCTGGGGATTGAACCCAGAGGCATTCTACCTTCAAGCTACATCCCCAGCCTGATTTTATTTCTTATTTGGAAACAGGGTCTCACTAGGTTGATGAGAGTCTCACTACTTGCTAAGGCTATCCTCGAGCCTGTGATCCTCCTGTCTCAGCCTCCCAAGTACTGGGATTACAAACATGCGCCACCACACCCGGCCATCCATATGACCAATTCTAATGTGTTAGAACAATCTACTCTGATTCATCTCTGTGTCCTATAAAATGTCATGCCCTCTACCCAGAAATAAACCCTTGATCCAGGCATGGTGGTAAACACCTATAGTCCTAGTTACTCTGAGAGGCTGAGGAATGAGGACTGAAAGTTCAAGGCCAGCCTGAGCAACTTAGTGAACCTCTAAGTACTAGGAATACAGGTGTGCACCACCACCTCCAGCAAGAGACGATTTTTTAAATAAAGGTAAAACTGGATACCCACATGCAAAAGAATGAAGCTGGATTCTGATCTTAGACTATGTACAAAAATTAATGCAGATCTAAATTAATACATGATCTAAATGAAAGAGATAAATCTATAAAACTCTTAGAAGAAAACATAGGGCAGGAGATTTACAACATTGGGTTTGGCACTATTTTGTTGGATATGACACCAAAAACACAGGCAACATCGACAACAAAAGACAATTGGACTAAATGAGAATTTAAAAATTTGGGAGCACTGGGGCATGGTGGCACACACTGGTAATTCCAGTACTTCAGAGGCTGAGACAGGAGGATCGCAGGTTTGCGGACAGCCTCAGCAAGTAGTGAGACTCATCAACCTAGCAAGACCCTGTTTCCAAGTAAAAATTTAAAAAATAGGGATGGGAGTGTATCTTGGAGGTAGAATGCCCCTGGGTGCCAAAAAATAAATAAGTATTTGGGGGGAGGGAAAAGGGAATGGGGAGATATTTAATGGGCATAGAGTTTCTAGATGGTAGTGATGATCCCACATCATTATTATTATTATTATTATTTATTGTGGTACCAGGGATTGAACTCAGGGGCACTCTACCTCCAAGCTATACCCCCAGCCCTATTTTTTTTTTTGTACTGGGGATTGAACTCAGGGGCATTCTACCTCCGAGCTACACCCCCAGGCCCCCTTTTTTTTTTTTTTTTTTTTTTTTTGCGATACTGGGGATTGAACTCAGGGGCGTTCTACCTCTGAGCTATACCCCCAGCCCTATTTTTTATTCTTTATTTTGAGACAGGGTCTCACTGAGTTGCAGAATGCCTCACTAGGTAGCTGAGGCTGGCCTCGAACCCGGATCCTCCGTCTCAGCCTCCCGAATGCTGGGATTACAAGCGTGTGCCACCATGCCTGGCTGATTACACATTAGAATACATCTTTTGTTTTTTAGTACTGGGGATTGAATCCACGGTCATTCTACCTCTAAGCCACACCCCAGCCCAGCCAATTTTTTTTTTTAAACAGGGTCTTGCTAGGTTGCTGAGAGTCTTGCTAAGTTGCTGAAGCTGGCTGGTGATCAGAACCTGCAATCCTCCTGTCTCATCTTCCCAAGCACTGAAATTACAAGTGTGCACCACCACATCTGGCTTATGAATGCATTTACTACTACTGAACTGTGCACTTTAAAATGGTTAGCGCAAGCCGGGCGTGGTGGCGCACGCTTGTAATCCCAGCATTTGGGAGGCTGGGACCGGAGGATCCGGGTTCGCGGCCAGCCTCAGCTAACTAGTGAGGCCCTCCGCAACTTAGTGAGACTCGGTTTCAAAATAAAGAATAAAAAGCTCAGAGGTAGAATGCCCCTGAGTTCAATTCCCAGTACCGCAAAATAAATAAATAAATAAATAAATAAATAAATAAATAAATAAATAAATAAATAAATAAAATGGTTAGCACACCCAGCATTTGGGAGGCTGAGACCGGAGGATACAGGTTCGCGGCCAGCCTCAGCTACTTAGTGAGGCACTCCGAAACTTAGTGAGACCCTGTTTCAAAATAAAGAATAAAAAATAGGGCTAGGGGTATAACTCAGAGATAGAATGTCCCTGAGCTCAATCCCCAGTACCGCAAAAAATAAAATAAAATGGTTAGCACAATAAGTTTCATATTATGTGCATTTTTATCACAATAAAAAAATAAAGAAAAAATGTCATGTACTCTAAATAGTTCTGGAGCTATGAAATTCTCTTCCCTCAAGGACCTTTTGGAAATATAAACAAATAATGATAGAACATGATAATTGTCATAATAAAGATATGTATAAAGTATTATGAGAATACAAAGAAGGGATAATTATTTTTTCATAAGAGAGAATAAATTTGTTAGAGAAGGAATGATCAACAGAAGTTTTCATAATAAGAGGCATTTAACCATTTAATGGTGAGTGGACTTCGCCAGAGAGAAGAAAGGAAGAACATTCCGGATGCAGAGGACAAAAGGAAAGGATATATTTCAGGAACATGCAAGTAGTCAGCATACTGGAGAGCAGGGCATAAGAGATGATATTAAAGAGACAAAAGCCAGGCGTGATGGTGTACGCTTGTAATCCTAGTACTTGGGAGGCTGAGACAGGAGGAGCCTCAGCAATTTTCGAGGCCCTTTGCAACTTAGTGAGACCCTGTTTCAAAATAAAGAATAAAATAGGGATGGAAATGTAGCTCAGAGGTAGAATGCCCCTGAGTTCAATGCCCAGTACCACAAAAAATAAAAATTAAAAAATAAAGAAGCCTGGCGTACGTGGTGGCACATGCTTATAATCCCACCATTTGGGAGGCTGAAACCAGAGGATCTGGTTCACGGCCAGCCTCAGCTACCTAGTGAGGCCCTCTACAACTTAGTGAGACCCTATTTCAAAATAAAGAATAAAAAATAGGGCTGGGGGTATAGCTCAGAGGTAGAATTCCCCTGAGTTCAATCCCCAGTACCGCAAAAAAAAAAAAAAGGAAGCCTGGCATAGTGGTGCACACTTGTAATCCCAGTACTTGGAAGGCTGAGATAGGAGGATCGCAGGTTCGCAGCCAGCCTCTACTACTTAGTGAGGCCCTCTGCAACTTAGTGAGATCCTGTTTCAAAATAAAGAATAAAAATGGGGCTGAGGGTATATCTTGGAGGTAGAATGCCCCTGGGTTGCATCCCTCGCATAAATAAATAGATAAATAAATAAACAAACAAACAAACAAGCAGGGCAAGATCATGTGACTGCAATTTCATGCCAAACATTTTGGTTTAACCTGAAGGTGGTCCTTAAAGAGTTCTTACCCAGGAGATTGATACAGTCATATTTGGATATTAAAAAAGATCAATCAGCAATGTCTAGAAAATAATAAAGGAGCCAGGTGTGTGGCACATGCCTGTAATTCTAGTACTTGGGGGGCTGAGACAGGATTGCAGGTTTGAAGCCAGCCTCAGTGAAGCTTGCATCAACTGAGCGAAACCTTGTTTCCAAATAAAAAATAAAATAGGGCTGAGGTGTAGATGAAAGGTAGAACACCCCTGGGTTTAATCCCCAGCATCAAAAAAAAAAAAAAAAAAAAAAAGAATAAAGAAACCAAAAGTGAAGAGAGGGAAAGGGGAAAGTTATAAGAGATTGTTATAGAAAATCAGAAGATTATGAAAACTTGAAATAAACAAAAGCAATAGAAATAGGGAAAAGAGCAGATATTACAGTGATGGAATACTTAGTAAGACTTAAACGTATTATGGGTGGTAGAGATGAAGGCTCTCATGTACAAGAGGATCATTTTCATCCAGGGAGGTTTCATGAGTGCCAGCTGGTGCAAAGTCTCAGAAAAAGAATTTAAAGCCCAATCTAGGCACAAGAAAAAAAATCACAAATTAGTAATGTTTGCCATGCATGCAGAATGGAAGGGCATTAGCACATTCCTATTCTCAGGCAGAGGAAACATAAAAACATACTGTGCTTTAAAGATTACATACAATGTGTTTCTATTTTTTGAAGTTCAAGAACAGGAAAAATTAATCTTTGTTGACAGAGGTCAGAATAGTGGTTATCTCTGTAGAGGGGTATAGATTTGGACTGGGAAAGGGTGTGGGAGAGAGAGCTCTGGAAATTTTCTAGATCTTTATCTGAGTGGTGGTTATGGTGGTGGTGTGTATACATATGTACATACATATGTGAATGTCCTTTAAGTTATAAACTTAACTTTTGTGCTCTTACTATATAAATGTTACATGTCAATAAAAAAGTGAAAAAAGTTAGTATGTGTTTAATAGATGACCTGCCAGGCATGGTGGCACATGCTTTGTAATCCCAGTACTTGGGAGGAGGAAACAGGAGGATTGAAGATTCGAAGACAGCCTCAGCTATTTAGTGAGGCCCTCTGCAACCTAGTGAGACCCTGTTTCAAAATAAAGAATAAAAAATAGGTCTGGGGGTGTAGCTCAGAGGCAAAAGGCCCCAGGGTTCAACCCCCAGTACCACAAAAAAAAAAAAAAAAAAAAAAAAGATAATCTGATGTAGCATGGGGTGAGGAAGAAAGAAAAAGGTTAACAAGTTGGAGGGGTGGAATCTCAAAAGAATCTAAAGGGTCTTGAGAGCCATATTAAAGAGCTTGGGATTGATCCTGCAGGTGATGTTGAATAGTACCCAAAGTTTTTTTGTTTGTTTGTTTTGCTGCACTGGGGATTGAACTCACGGTCATTCTACCTCCAAGCTATACCCCAAGCCCTATTTTTTATTCTTTTATTCTTTATTTTGAAACAGGGTCTCCCTAAGTTGCAGAGGACCTCACTAGGTAGCTGAGGCTGGCCGCGAACCCGGATCCTCCGGTCTCAGCCTCCCAAATGCTAGGATTACAAGCATATGCCACCACACCCGGCTAGTACCCAAAGTTTTGAAGAAGTATGTGCTTATATCTTTGTTTTAGAAAGCAAACTCTGAGCCAGGCATAGTGGCACATGGCTGTAATTCCAGTACTTGGGAGGCTGAGACAGGAGAATCGCAGATTCAAAGACAGCCTCGTCAACTAAGGATCTCAGCAACCTAGTGAGACTCTGTTTCCAAATAAAAAATAAAAATAGGTCTGGGGATATATGTAGCTCAGAGGTAGAAGGCCCCTGGGTTCTATCCCCACTCACTACCACTAAAAATAAAAAAATAAAAAAGCAAACTCTGGAGACAGTAGAATCTGCTTTGGAAGGAACGAGACATGAAACAGATTCTCTGACCTAGAGAGGATCTCAGACTCTGAATCTTCTTGTCTAAAGGGACATCAATTTTAAATCCATCATTGGAAATCATTAAAGGAAGGAGAATTCAGTAGTTACCTATGAAAGCACTTGGTGAGCTATTTCAATTAAAACCTTAAATATTTTTTATTATATACCTAATATAACCACACTGCAAAATTTCAAACCTTCAGAAAATAACATCAACTACTTTTTTTTTTTTTTTTTTTTTTTTTTTTTTGCGGTACTGGGGATTGAACTCAGGGGCATTCTACCTCCGAGCTACACCCCCAGCCCTATTTTTTATTCTTTATTTTGAAACCGAGTCTCACTAAGTTGCGGAATGCCTCACTAGGTAGCTGAGGCTGGCCGCGAACCCGGATCCTCCGGTCTCAGCCTCCCTAATGCTG